>LNAC01000647.1:834341-876949 GCA_002007465.1 Ailurus styani | reverse complement strand
GCGCCTCAGAGAAAAGCAGTCCCTCCCGTCTCCTGGTCTCTGGCCGCGCTCCGAGCTCACCCGGCCTGTGACTGAGCGTCTCTGACTCTGGCGCGGCCCTGTTTAGAATCTCCGAACCCGGCAGATTCCTGCAGCCACGCCCGCGCCGCTCCTCCCGGAGGAGGAAGGAGGGGGTCTCTCCGGGTCTGCCGCCCGTGGGGTCCCCGCTCACAGAGCCGCGGCCCGGCTGCACTTCAGATCACAGCCCAAGGTAACCGTGAGCTGAGAGACACCTCAGCTCAGCTCCGTCTCTCCCGCCGGCTTCTCTCTGAGACCTGCGAGCTCGGTCGCACTCAGACACCCCTGGTCTTTTTGTGTCCCCGTGGGTCCTGAGACCACACTGTCCCTGCAGGGGCTTCACCCCCCGCTTGGTCTCTGGGGCGACGTCCCTCAGTGGAGCCGACTTCTCACAGCTCCGAGTCTGTGCTCCGCTGCTCGCTCCCTTGCCGGCAGCCGGCCCCTCCCCCCGGGTCTATCTTCCCGTCGCCGCAGACTCACTTCTCCGCACGTCCTACCTTCCAGAAAGTGGTCGATTTTCTGTTCCTAGACTTGCTGCTCTTCTTCTCTTCGATCTCTGGTGGAATTTGTAGGTGTTCAGAATAGTTTGATAGCTCTCTGGGTGAATTCCTGGGACCTGATGGTAGCCGGTCTCCTACTCCTCCGCTATCTTGCTGCTCCCCTAGTAGGTTGAATTTTGAAAACAAAAGAGATCCAGGCCCAGATGGTCTCAGCACAGAATTCTAAATCACTTAAAAAGAAAATAATACCAATCTTACAGAACTATTTTTTAAAATTGAGAAAGTAGGAAAATTTATCAACTTGTAATATGACACCAGCATAACCCTGTAACAAAACCTGAGAAGATCCTAAAACAGAAAAATTGCACATCAATATCCCTCATGAACCTTCGAAGGAAATCTTTTTTTTTAAAAGACTTTATTTACTTGAGAAAAGAGAGAGAGAGAGAGAGAGAGAGAGAGAGTGCACGAGTCAGAGAGAGAAGCAGAGGGAGAGGGAGAATCAGGCAGCTCCATCCCAGGACCCCGGGACCATGACCTGAGCCGAAGGCAAGATGCTTAACCGACTGAGCCACCCAGGTACCCCTAGAAGCAAACCTCATTAAAAATAAGACTATCTCATCTAGTATTATATGCTTCATGATTAAGTGAGATTCATCCCAGGAATGCATGGTTTGTTTAACATTCAAAAATCAAGAAATATTTTTCACCACACTAGCAAAATAAGGTAGAAAAACACTTATTTGTTAAATAGACACAGAAAAAAGTTATTAAAAATGCAATACTCATAATAAAAACTTGCAAAAACTAGGAATAGAATATTTTCTCACTTTGATATAAGGTATGTATGAAATTCCTTCATTTAAAATTATATTGCATAATGAAATATTGAAACTGTACCTCCTAATTTCCAAAATAAAGGAAGGGTGTTTAGCCTAAACACTTTTTTTTATTCAACATTCTCTGGAAGCTTGAGTCAGAACAATAAAGCAAGCACAAAAATATAAAAATCTAAAGGTTGAAGAGGAAGATGTAAAACTGACTATATTAACAATGCGATTATATATAAAGTCCTGTATAAAAAGTCCTAAGAAATCAACAAGGCAATGAGTATAATTGAACTTAGCATAGTCACAGTCTATTAGGTCAATATATACAAATCAGTCATATTTTTTATACTAGCAGCAATAGTGCCAAAAGGACTGCTATACTAAAAATTTCAAAGCATTAATGAAAAATATTAAAGATGACCTAATTATATGAAAAGACATATCACTTTCAAAGATTTTAAGACATTATTTTTAATATGTCACCTCTACACAAATTAATTTGTAGACTCCATTTCAATGAAAATAATAACACCATGAAGCAACCAGAACTTATATATTGTTGGTGGAAGAGTAAAATAATATTACTACTTTGGTGTACTATTTATTAGTTTCTTATAAAATTGCCTCTCCCACTTCCCCTGCTTGTGTTCCCTTTCTCACTGTGTCTCTCTCTGTCAAATAAATAAACAAGTAAATAAATAAATAATAAAAATAAAAAAATTCTATTCAGAAAGTAGAGCCATCTGGTTGTATATACTTAATTTAGGGCCTTTCTCTACATGTGTTCCCTTCCTCTACCAGGCAAAATGCTATTTCCCCATCAGCTTAGACCCACTAAAATAATAAACGAGAAAAACAGATTTGTTTTCCCCCAAAATATGCACTCTTTATTACTTAATTTCATTGACATAAAGCAATATAATATTTATATTTCTAAATATGCTTTTGAAAAAAATCACAGAACAAATATGTATAGGATAATATTGATGGCCCTTTCAATACTCTCTTGGCTACCCGAGTAACATTGCAGCTGAGAGAAATTCCTAGCATGCTGAAGGCTTTCCTTCAAAACACCTGTGTCTATAATTTTTCTTCTCTGTCTGAAGGATTTGTCCAAGAATCTGGAGCTTGCTGAGTTGCAAGCCATTCATGTTGGGTATTTAAGCCCATGCATCTCTTCCCATACAACTCTCAGTCAGTGAGGGATGGGAATCAATAAAGAAGTGCCTACAGCTGCTTCAGCTGTACCAGCCACCCTGGCTACCAGTGGTAGGTAATTCCAAGTCATGTTCTACATGGTACCTCAGAGGATTCCTTTTGGACTAAGCCCTGCTTTCTCTCAACAACAACAACATCAACAAAATGTACTTGTTACCACATCCTTTTTTGACATTTTCTTATTTTTTGTTGTATCTTCCTCATTTGTTTCCTCTGATAACCTCCAAATAAATGACCTATACTCAAATCTTTGTTTCACCCTTTCCTTTTCAAAGAACCCAAACTAACAAAGTATTTACCCAGTTTAGTTAGAGAGACAAGTTAGTATCTATGGATGCTTTCATGGTAAAAAGGAAGGATGCAAGATCTTATTTGTAGTGAAATGGCAATCACCATTACCAATTCTTTGACCACTGTCCATGCCCTTTTCTGTTTGAATTGCTGTGTAAGAGGAATGCATTACATATCTGGGAAGTTTGATCCAATGCTTCAAAATCCCTATGATATACTCTCCTCTAGTAAAGCTGGACTCATGCTGAAAACATTAAACTTATCCATCTCATAAAGGGAAGTCTTTGTAGCAAGTTTTCCTAGAAATTAATAGTTTGCAATTGCAGGGTCATAGGGTAGCTCTATTTTTAATTTTTTGAGGAATCTCCACACTGTTTTTTAAAGCGGCTGCTCCAACTTGCATTCCCACCAACAGTGTAAGAGCGTTTCCCTTTCTCCACATCCTCTCCAATACTTGTTGTTTCCTGTCCTGTTGATTTTGGTCATTCTCACTGGTGTAAGGTGGTATCTCAATGTGTTTTTATTTGAGTTTCCCTGATGGCTAGTGATGATGAACATTTTTTCATGTATCTGTGAGCCATCTGTATGTCTTCTTTGGAGAAGTGTCTGTTCATGTCTTCTGCCTATTTTTTGACATGATTATCTTTTTTTTTCGGCGTTGAGTTTGAGGAGTTCTTTACAGATCTTGGATATCAGCCCTTTGTCTGTAGTGTCACTTGCGAATATCTTCTCCCATTCCGTGGGTTGCCTCTTTGTTTTGTTGACTGTTTCCTTTGCTATGGAAGCTTTTTATCTTGATGAAGTCCTAAAAGTTCATTTTCTCTTTTGTTTCCTTTTCCTTTGGCAACAGAAAGTAGTTGCTGTGGCTGATGTTGAAGAGGTTACTGCCTATGTTCTCCTCTAGGATTTTGATAGATTCCTGCCTCACATTGAGGTCTTTCATTCATTTTGAGCTTTGTTTTTGTTTTTTTTTTTAAGATTTTTATTTATTTATTAGAGAGAGAGAGAGAGAGAGAGAGAGAGAGATCACAAGTAGGCAGAGAGGCAGGCAGAGAGAGNAGCCCGATGCGGGACTTGATCCCAGGACCTTGAGATCATGACCTGAGCCGAAGGCAGAGGCTTTAACCCACTGAGCCACACAGGCGCCCTCATTTTGAGTTCATCTTTGTGTATGGTGTGAGAAAATGATTGAGTTTCATTCTTCTATATATAGCTGTCTACTTTTCCCAACACCATTTATTGAAGAGACTGTCTTTTTTCCACTGGGTATTTTTTCCTACCTTGTCAAAGATTATTTGACCATAGAGTTGAGAGTCCATATCTGAGCTCTCTAGTCTGTTCCATTGGTCTATGTGTCTTTTTTTGTGCCAGTACCATACTCTCTTGGTGATCACAGCTTTGTAGTAGAGCTTGAAATCAGGCAACCTCATGCCCACAGCTTTGTTTTTCCTTTTCAACATTTCCTTAGTGATTCGGGGTCTTTACTGTTTCCATACAAATTTTAGGATTGTTTTTTCCAGTACTTTGAAAAATGTGGATTTTTGATCGGGATGGCATTAAAAGTATAGATTGTTTGGTATTTACCCCAAAGGTACAGATTTAGTGAAAAGAAGGGCCATATGTACCCCAATGTTCATAGCAGCAGTGTCCACAATCCAAACTGTGGAAAGAGCCAAGATACCCTTCAAAAGATGAATGGATAAAGATGTGGTCCATATATACAATGGAATATTACGCAGTCATCAGAAAGGATGAATACCCAACTTTTGTATCTACATGGATGGGTCTGGAGGAGACTATGCTGAGTGAAATAAGTTTAGCAGAGAAAGTCAATTAACATATGGTTTCACTTATTTGTGGAACATAAGGAATAAAATGGAGGACTTTAGGAGAAGGAAAGGAAAAGTGAATTGGGGTAAATTGGAGGGGGAGATGAAAGATGAGAGACCCGTGAACTCAGAGACAAACTGAGGGTTATGGAGGGGAGGGGAGTGAGGGGATGAGTGAGCCTGGTTGTGGGTATTGAGGAGGGCACATATTGCATGGAGCACTGGGTGTGGTGCATAAACAATATTGAATCTTGGATCACTGAAAAAAAATATTACTAGTTTGCAGTCCTGAGAGATTTGTGTAAGATATACTAAAAGAGCTTGCAGTGACAAAGAGAACAGTAAAGACCTAATAGGGGATGCACAGTATAAGGCTCTAAATGGCATTTAGAACCACACAATTGAGCCTGGATTTACATGTGTCATCAAATTTCTTCATGACTTGACATGTAGCTGTTTCTAAGAAGCCAGTCATCTTACCAGGCGAATATATTTTGATAAAGGAAAATTTGAATTTATCTAAATCTTTTTAGTCTTCTCACTACACAGAAGGCCTTCCAAAATGAATGAAATCGTTGATCAGTTGTTACTTCCTGTGAAATACATATCTCTGTCTCCTGACAACCAAGTGTCTGGATCATCCCATTTAATGATACAATTTATAATGTAACTTCCATTGCCTGCTTGGCTTTTGATAAATATGATTTCATAACCCACTGAAGTGAAACAAGAGAGTTTCTTGTTACTGCCGTATTTTTTGTGTGTTCTTTCTCTTCCACTTTTTCGTCATTATGTGTATTTATGTCTATACAACTTGCATAAGAACTTCCTTCTGAGCATCACTAATACACTGCTCTTCATAGCAAGATCTTTAAGATCTAACTCAGTAGATAACTGACTTCATTTTCCATGTTACTCTTATGTAGTCTATTTTACTGAAGAAAATATGTCTTTAAGATTTTGACTGTTAGATGTTGTAACACCTTGAATGTTTTGCTGTTGTACCAGGTATTTAAGACTGTCACATTAACACTAAAGTGATGTACAAACACTGTTAGTGTCAAATCTCTTTTGTATTGAATATTATCCTCTGCATGTTCTACAATATGGTCAATTATTTTCAGCCTATTGACAATTTTAAACTCTCTTGAATTAAGCACCTTGCTAATTAGTCACACTATGAAAGTCTTACTGAAATGTGAGAGTCTGTACAATAGGATGCCTCTAACGTGTTTGACACTAACCTGTCTGTTCCACTTCTCTGAAGGAACTATAGGCATATACTGCAAAATATCTCCTTCCAATAACATTTTGCTGGCAAACTATCCCTTCAATTTTAGTGCTTCAAATCAATAGAATATATATTTTACATTGTACAATATTTCCAGCCAGTGCTTATATGTAACTTTTCCCCTGTAACTAAATGCATTTGAAAAAAAAATGTTCATAAAGTCTTGAGTTACAGTCCTAATTCCATTGGTACAACATCAGAATCATGAGGAAATATTTTGAAATCTATATCAAGTATAAACAAGGGCAAGAGCCCATCTATTTTCTTTGACATTCCTAGATCACTAATACCTAAAGTATGTGCCCCCTACTAATGATGTACTTTATGGTGACTAACATAACATAAAAAGAGATATATTTGTATACCCATTAAAAAAATAAAGTATGTACCCAGAAATGTTTCTAAGTAATTAATTTTTTTTAAAGATTTTATTTATTTATTTGACACACAGAGAGAGAGATCACAAGTAGGCAGAGAGGCAGGCAGAGAGAGGGGGGGGGAAGCAGGCTTCCTGCTGAGCAGAGAGCCTGATATGGGCCTCGATCCCAGGACCCTGAGATCATGACCTGAGCCGAAGGCAGAGGCTTTAACCCACTGAGCCACCCAGGTGCCCTCTAAGTAATTAATTTAAAATGGATTATTGGACCCCTAAACCTTTCATGTCCTATTCATGGTGAAAAAGTCAATTTTCCAATGTTACTTATAAATTAGGTTGATAATTTTCACATTTCAACTTAAATCCTCCCTTTATTCTTAGATGACATGGCCATGTTACTTTGGCACTGTAGGTCTCAAATCAGTCTGAGTTAACTTGATGGTATGTGCGTGATGCAATGGCTATGAACAGCATTATAATATTCAAAAGAAATAACTGAGAGAAGAGTCCAGAAAGGTACTAAAATTTTTATGAATGTGGTTTTCTGTAGTCAATTACTTTGTTCAGTGCCATCACGTAGGTGCTAAAAGTCATGTCTTTTTGGTCTCTGGGGCTCTCTTAGAATTTTCTCAGATCTTTGGGAGTCTCAATATTGTGTTTTATGGACATTTCTCTTAATATCTGACATACCAGAACACAGACTAAAATAATAAAGATACAGATTATTAAAATAAACACTATTTAACTTGAAAATGTATTTTGAATTTTATTATCTACATCCATGTTTGATGAAGTATATTGTAACGTAAAAGTGCTGTAATTATTTACCTGCAGAATGCCCTAGAACACAACATAAAATCAGCATTATGTTCCATGGTTCATTTTGCAGAAAATTACTGAACCATCTCACTTTATCCCAGTCTTGCCTTTTACCTCATTTCAATTTCTAAATCTCCCCCACTTTAACTATCATACTTTTATTTCTGCTATTTGTTTGTCGTTAACCCCTTTGTCCAGCTTTTCTTGTTTTCATTCTCAATCCTGTCTTGCATTTACTGCCTGGATCTTCCTCCTTCCAGCCACTGTTCCTACACTGAGACAAGCCCAACTCTGTGAAGGTAAGGGAATATTTTCTCTCTCTCTCTCCTCCTGTCTCTCTTTCTCTCTCAATGTCTTTCTCACAGTGTACTTATCTTATTTTTTTCTTAAAAAATTATTTTTTCAAACAAAATATGCATAATTCTGATTCCTAAAAAGTGAATAGTAAATTCAAAACAATAATCTTTGTCAGTTTAGGTTCACCCAGAAACAAACACCAAGATAGAAATAAAAGTGTTAAGAGATTTATTGGGGGAAATGCCTGTGAAGGAAGAAGTGGCAAGGAAACAAGAGTATGAAGGGAGAGACATAGACCATGAATCAGGTCTGACACAAATGAAAAGAGAGATGAAAGGAAGGAAGATTAAATAAGAAGAGCCCAGACTATATTTCAGATCTTCATATTACCCACTATAGGAGTCATGCATTGGGCAGGAATGGGCATGCTCTAGTTAGTACCTTTGTTGTGTTCAGCCATTGGCTAGAAGCAGTCCTAGGGAGATTTTGCCTTCAGTGTACACATTGTGAATTTCATAGGTTTTGCCACTGGAGGCTTTCAGCTAACTTCATAACTTGCAGCTTCCACATATTCTAGTATTGAATCTTTTCTTTGCCGATTATTTTGGAAGGATCTAAAAAATGTGGTTTTAGGCACTAGGGAAATAGCAGTGAACAAAACATATGATATCCTTACTCTCCTGGAGATTACACTATAGTGAGGGGAATAAAAATTAAACAAATGAAGAAGTACATTTACAATATGACAGATGATGGCAAGTGATATGAAAAAGCATGAAGCAGGTTAATGGTAATGGGGATATAATTTACTACTTTACATAGGGTGTTGAAGAAAGCCCTTTCTGAACATGCTACATTTTAGCAGAGACATAAAAGAACCTATGGAGCCTCACAAATATCTGAAGGAAGACCGTTCCTGATAGAGGGAAAAACAATTGGAAAGGCCCTGAGGCAAGAATATGCAGTGTTAATGGAGGAATAGTGAGGAGATTTCTATGTCTAGGCCCTGGCAACTGACTGAAAAAGAAATTGTCACATGGATAAGATGGAATAAGCTTGATAAGATAACTTCAGTTAGGGTGATAGCATTGGGAAGAATAATAATTGGTTGGATTTTTTATTTTAATTTTTTTGAAAGAAACCGACAAAGTTTACTGATGCATTTGATTATGAATTATCAGGAAAGAATAATCGAGAACATCTCCAATATTTTGGTTTGAGCAGCCAGTAGCATAGAAATACACATTCTTTGTGTTGCAGAAGACAGTGGGAGGAATAGGTTTTACTGTTCACTTTCAAGAGCTGTGTTTTTGAGGGAATCTTGAGTGGGTCAGTCAGTTAAATGTCTGCCTTTGGCTCAGGTCATGGTCCCACAGTCCTGGGGTCGAGTACCAAATCAGTTTCCTTGCTCAGTGGAGATCCTGCTTCTCCCTCTGCCTGCCACTCCCATTGCTTGTGCTTCCTCTCTGACAAATAAATAAATATCTTTTTAAAAAAAGGAGTTATATTTTTGACATGTTAAGTTGAAATGTTTACTTACTTTATCACTTCAGTGAATAATATTGTTTTGATATATAGCCAAAAATGACAGCAGTAAGGCTATTTTCATAAAGACATATTTTAATCACATGTATTTAATATTTTAGTATAATATCAATGTTGTCATCAAATTAATTTTTTTTACTTTTTCTAGTTATATGTAATTACGACCTTCCTGAATTTCACAAATATGTAGTTTTTTTTCACTTCTACTTGTTTGAAAATGGAACATTATAAAGGCCTAAAATTAAAAATAAGGAAACGGTGGGTGAAATTTTCTTCATCAGAATATATATTTTTAAAAATTTATAGCAGATATCCAATGTGTATTGTTTATACATGCTACTCTTATTTTTTTTAAGTTTCTGTTTTCATTCCAGTTAGTTAACATACAGTGTTATATTAGTTTCAGGTGTGCAATATAGTGATACAACAATTCCATATGTCACCCAGTGCTCATCATGAAAAGTGCTCAACTTAATCCCCATCACCTATTTAACCCATCCCCCCACCACCTCCCCTCTAGTAACCATCAGTCTCATCTTTCTAATTACGAGTCTGTTATTGAGTTGTCCCTCTTTCTTCACTTTTTTCCCTTTGTTCATTTGTTTTGTTTCTTAAATGTCACATATGAGTAAAATCATATGGTATTTGACTTTCTCTGACTTATTTTGCTTAGTATTATACTCTCTAGCTTCATCTATGTCATTCCAAATAGCAAGTTTTCTTTCCTTCTTTATGGCTCAGTTATATTCCATTGTGTGTGTGTATACCACTTCTTTTTTTATTTTTTACTTAAATTTTAGGTAGTTGACATACAGTGCAACAATGGTTTCTGGAGTAGAATTCAGTGATTCATCACTTACATACAGTACCCAGTGTGCATCATAATAAGTGCCCACCTTAATACCCATCAGCCATCTAGCCCATCCCCCAACCACCTTCCTCCATCAACGCTCAGTTTGTTCTCTATTGTTAAGAGTCTCATATGGTTTATTTCCCTCTCTCCTTTTTTCTTTCCCCCCTTCCCATAGATTCATATGCTTTCTTTCTTAAATTCCACATATGAGTGAGATCATATGGTATTTGTCTTTCTCTGATGGACTTACTTCATTTAGTTAGCATAATACTTTGTAGCTCTATCCATGTCATTGCAAATGGCAAAATTTCATTTTTTTCAATAGCTGAGTAATAGCCCATTGTGTATATATACTACCTCTTCTTTACCCATTCATCAGTTGATGGACATTTGGGCTCCCTCCATAATTTGGCTGTTGTTGATAATGCTGCTATAAACATTGGAGTGCATGTACCCCTTGGAATCTGTATTTTGGTATTCTTTGGGTAAATAGTAGTGCCATTGCTGGATCATAGGGTAGTTCTATTTTTAACTTTTTGAGGAACCTCCATAGTGTTCTCCAGTGTGGTTGTACCAGTTTGCATTCCTACTAACAGTGCAACAGTGTTCCCCTTTGTCTGCATCCTGACCTACACCTGTTATTTGTTGTGGTGTTAATTGTAGCCATGCTGACAGCTGTGAGGTGATATCTCATCACGGTTTTGATTTGTATTTCCCTGATGATAAGTGATGTTGAGCATTTGTTCATGTGTTTGTTAGCCATCTGGATGTCTTTTTTGGAAAAGTGTCTATTCATGTCTTCTGCCTATTTCTTAACTGTTATTTGTTTTTTAGGTGTCGAGTTTGATAAGTTCTTTGTGGATTTTGGATAGGAACCCTTTATCAGATATGTCATTTGCAAATATCCCATTCCATAGGCTGCCTTTTAGTTTTGTTGATTGTTTCCTTTTCTGTGCAGAAGCTTTTATCTTGATCAAGTCCCAACAGTTCATTTTTGCTTTTGTTTCTCTTGCCTGTGGTGGTATTTCTAGGAAGAAGTTGCTATGGCCGAGGTCAGAGAGGTTGCTGCCTGTGTTGCCCTCCAGGATTTTGATGGTTTCCTGTCTCACATTAAGGTCTTTCATACACTTTGAATTTATTTTTGTGTTTGGTATAAGAAAGTGGCCCAGTTTCATTCTTCTGCATGTTGCTGTCCAGGTTTCCCAATGTCCTTTGTTGGAGAGACTGTCTTTTTCCCATTGGGTATTCTTTCCTGCTTTGTTGAAGATGCATTGATTGTATAGTCGTGGGTTAATTTCTATGTCTTCTATTATGTTCTATTGATCTACGTGTCTAATTTTGTGCCAGTACCATACTGTCTTGATCACTACAACTTTGTAATATACCTTGAAGTCTGGAATTATGATCCCTCCAGTTTTGTTTTGTTTTTTTCTTTCTTTTTTTAAGATTTTATTTATTTATTTGACAGAGAGAGAGAGAGAGATCACAAGTAGGCAGAGAGGCAGGCAGAGAGAGAGGGGAGGCAGACTCCCCACTGAGCGGAGAGCCCAATGCAGGGCTCGATCCCAGGATCCTGAGATCATGACCTGAGCTGAAGGCAGAGGCTTAACCCACTGAGCCACCCAGGTGCCCCTTGTTTTGTTTTTTTTCAAGGATGCTTTCCTATTCAGGGTCTTTTGTGATTGCATACAAATTTTAGGATTGTTTGTTCTAGCTCTGTGAAAAATGCTGTTGGTATTTTGATAGGAATTGCATTAAATGTATGGATTACTTTGGACAATATAGATATTTTAGCAATGTTTTTTCTTCCAATCCATGCACATGAAATGTCTCTCCATCTCTTTGTGTCATCTTCAAATTCTTTCATCAGTGTTCTATAATTTTCAGAGTATAGGTATTTCACCTCTTTAGTTAGGTTTATTCCTATGTATTTTATTGTTTTTGGTACAATTGTACATGGTATTGTTTCTTAATTTCTCTTTCTGCCGCTTCATTATTGTCATATAGAAATGGAGTAGATTTTTATATGTTGATTTTTGTATACTGCAACTTTACAGAATTAGTTTATCAATTCTAGCAATTTTTTGGTGAGTTCTTTCTGGTTTTCTATATAGAGTATCATGTCATCTGCAGATAGTGAAAGGTTTACTTCTTCCTTGCCAGTTGGAATGCCTTTTCTTCTTTTGTTGTCTGATTGCTATGACTAGAACTTCCAGTACTGGGTTGAATAAAAGTGGTGAGAATGAACATCCTTGTCTTGTTCCTGAAAGAGCTCTCAGTTTTCCCCCATTTATGAATATATTAGCTGTGAGTTTTTCATAGATGGCCTTTATTATGTTGAGACATGTTCTCTCTAAACCTATGCTGTTGGGAGTTTTTATCATGAATGAATGTTCTTTGTCTAATGCTTTTTTTTTCTGCATCTATTGCAATGATCATATGGTTCTTAAACTTTATGTGATGTATTACATTGATTGATTTGTGAATATTTTTTTAAAGATTTTATTTATTTATTTATTTGACAGAGAGAGAGAGAGAGAGAGAGAGAGAGAGAGAGGGGAGAGAGATCACAAGTAGGCAGAGAAGCAAACAGAGAGAGAGGGGGAAGCAGGCATTCCACTGAACAGAGAGCCCGATGCGGGGCTTGATCCCAGGACCCTGAGATCATGACCTGAGCCGAAGGCGGAGGCCTAACCCACTGAGCCACCCAAGCACCCCAGCAGTAGAGTCCAGAGGCACCGCTGGGATGATTTGTGAATATTGAACCACACTTGCAATCTGGGACTAAATCCACTTGATTGTGGTGAATTATTTTTTTTAAATGTGTTGTTGGATTTGGTTTGCTAGTATTTCGTTGAGGATTTTTGCATCTACATTCCTTAGGCATATTGGCCTGTACTCTTTTTTGGGGTTATGGTACCCAGGTCATGCTGGCCTCATAGAATATATTTGGAAGTTTTCCTTCCTGTTCTATTTTTTTTAATAGTTTGAGAAGAATAGGTATTAACTCTTCTTTAAACACTTGATAGAATTTGCCTGCGAAACCATCTGCTTCTGGGCTTTTGTCTGTTGGGAGTTTTTTTGATAACTGATTCAGTTTCTCTGTTGGTTATTCATCTATTTAATTTTTTATTTCTTCCTATTTCAGTATTGGTAGGTTATATGGTTCTAGGAATTTATCCATTTCTTCTAGGTTGTCCAATTTGTTGTAATATGGTTTTTCATAATGTTCTCTTATTATTGTTCATATTTCTGTGGTTTTGTTTGTTATTTGTCCCCTTTCATTTGTGGTTTTATTTACTTGATCCCTTTCGCTTTTTCTTTTTCTTTTATTATTATTATTATTATTATTTTATTTTTCAAACATTTTTTAAAAATTTTATTTATTTGACACAGAGAGAGACACAGTGAGAGAGGGAACACAAACAGGAGGAGTGGGAGAGGGAGAAGCGGGCTCCTGCCAAGCAAGGACCCCGATGCAGGACTTGATCCCAGGACCCTGGGATCATGACCTTAGCCAAAGGCAGACGCTTAATGACTGAGCCACCTAGGCACCCCCGCTTTTTTTCTTGATAAGTATAGTGAGACAATTATCAATTTTATTGATTTTTTTCAAAGAACTGTCTCCTTGTTTCATTGATCTGTTTTATTGTTTTTTTTTTTTAGTTTCTATTTCATTTGTTTCTGCTGTGATTTTTAATATTTCCTTTCTTCTGCTGACCTTAGGTATTGTTTTTGTTCTTTTCGTAGTTCCTTAGGTGTAAGATTAGTTTGTTTATCTTGAAACTTTTCTTGTTTCTTGAAATAGGCCTGTATTGCTATAAATCTTCTCAGAGCCACCTTTGCTGTATTCCAACGGTTTTGGACCATTGTATTTTCATTTCCATTTGTTTCTGTACAATTTTTTATTTCTTCTTTTATTTCCTGGTTGACCCATTCGGTGTTTAGTAGCACATAACTCAACCCCCATGTATTTGTAGCCTTTCCATATTTTTTCTTGAGGTTGACTTCTAGTTTCATGGTGTTGTGGCCTGAAAAGACGCATGATATGACTTTGATCTTCTTGAATTTATTGAGCTTTGTTTGTTGAATAATATGTGATCTCTTCTGGAGAATGTTCTGCATGCACTTGAAAAGAATGTGTATTCTGCTGTTTTAGGATGGAATGTTCTGAAATATCTGTTAACTCCCTCTGTTCCAGTGTGTCATTCAAAGCTATTGTTTCTTTGTTGATTTTCTGTTTAGATGATCTGTCCATTAATGTAAGCAGGTGTTAATTCCCCTAGTATTATTGTATTATTATCAATTAGTTCCTTTATGTTTGTTATTTATTGTTTTATGTATTTGGGAACTCCCAAATATTTGGTGCATAAATATTTATAATTGTTATACCTTCTGTGTTGGATTGTCCCCTTTATTATATCTTTCTTTGTCTCTTGTTACAGTTTTTGTTTTAAAGTATACTTAGTCCAAAATAAGTATTGGTACTCTTTCTTTTGACATCCATTTATGTGATAAATGTTTCTGTTCCCCCTCACTTTCTATCTACAAGCATCTTTGGGTCTGAAATGAGTGTCTTTTAGGCCACATATAGACGGGTCTTTTTTGTTTATCCATTCTGTCACCCTATGTCTTTTGATTAGAGCATTTAGAAAGAATTATTGATAGATTTGTATTTATTGTCATTTTATTATGTTTTTTTTCCTAAGAATTTTCTCTCATCCATTTTGTTTTTCTCACTTTCATGGTTTGCTTATTTCCTTTAGTGATACATTTGGGCTTTTTTCCTCTTTATTCTTTGGAAGTTCATTAGTGGTTTCTGATATGTGGTTATCATTAGGTTTGTATACAACTTTTTCTGCATGTAACAGTCTATATTAAGTTGATGGTTGTTTAAGTTTGAACCCATTCTTTTCAAGTCTCTTCTCCATGTTTTAGGTATATATTAGTGTATATGTCCTTTGTTTTGTGAGTTCCTCGACTGATTATTTTTATAGAAATATTTTTACTGCTTTTCTGTTTCCTGCTTTATACTATCACTTTTGGTCTCTCTTTTCCACTCAAAGAATTGCCTTTAATATTTCTTGCAGGCCTAGTTTAGTGGTCACAAACTCCTTTAGTTTTTGTCTAGGAAACTCTTTATTTCTCTTATTCTGAATGATAGCCTTGCTGATATAGTATTCTTGCCTGCAGTTTTTTCCCATTTAGCACTTTCACTACCTCATGTCACTCCCTTCTGGTTTACAAAGTTTATGTGAAAAATCCCTAGCTTGCCTTTTGTGTTTTCCTTTGTGTGTTACTGTCTTCTTTTGTCTTGCTGCTTTAAATTTTATTTTTCTGTATCACTATATTTTGCCAACTTAATTACAATATGTCTTGATGTGTATCTGTTTTTGTTCATTTTGATGGGAGTTCTCTGTGCTTCCTGGATCTGGATATCTGTTTTTTCCCCTATTAGGGAGGTATTTTGCTCTTCTTTCTTCAAATACATTTTCTGCCCCCTTTTCTCTCTTTTTTTCTTTTCAGCCTCTTATAATAAGGATGTTATGTTTGATGGAGTCACTGATTTCCCTAAGTGTATTCTCATTTTATATAATTATTTTTTTCTCTTTTTCAGGTTGATTACTCTCTATTACTCTGTTTTCTAGGTCATTAATTCATTCCTCTGCCTCTTCCAGCCTGCTGTTCATTCTGTCAAGCCTATTTGTCATTTTGTTTATTGAACCCATTATCTCTGCTATCCTGTTCCTTATCTCTGTGTTAAGAGTCTCATTCATGTCTTCCATTTCTCAAATCCAGTGAGTATCCTTATGATCATTACTTCAAATTCTCTATCAGGCTTGTTATTGATATCCATTTTGCTTAGATCTCTGGCTGTGGCCTTATCCTGTTCTTTCATTTGGGATAAATTTGTTTCCTCATTTTGTCACCTTTCTTTCTCTGTTTCTATGTGTTTAGAAAGTCAGCTGTGTCTTCTGTTCTTGAAAGTAGTGACTTTATGAAGAAGAGATCCTAGAGTACCCTACAGTACAGTGTCCCCTGTTCACCAGAGGCTGGCACTTCAGGAGAGTATCGTATGTGTGTTGCTTATGCCCTACTGTTATGTGTGACTCATTTTTCCTTTCACTGCCATTGTCTGCACTGCCTTTTTGACTGTTGTGGGCTGCGGTTGCTCTCTGTGGTGTTAGTGGGCCTGGCAGGCAGGCCAGCTCTGAGGAGGCTTACCCACTGGGGAACTTGGGAGTGGGGAAGTGTTGTTAGTAAAATTTGTGCTGGGCCAATAGTCCTATGTTGGATTCCCTGAAGTACTGGGGCAGCTTTGGGTGTAAGGCTGGTCAAGGTGCATCATGATGGCTATGTGCGGCTGGGTTCAGTGCACAGTGGTGGCTGGGGGCATGCAGCTGGGTGTGGTGTGGCAGCTGGGTGCTGTGTTAGGTGGCAACCGTGCACCAGGAGCCTGGGCATGGTGTGCACACATTAGCTTTAACAAAATTTACCCTGAGCCCTGGGCCAAGGCTACAAATAGCTGCGCAGCCCTGCCCCTAGCAGGTGGCTCTGTGTTTGTGCTGGGAGTTATGAGGGAAAATGGTGCCTGCTACCTCCCTTGTTTCCAGAGGTCTCTCAACACATGCCAAAATCAGTATGAACAGATCTGTCTCCTATTTATCCCCTGCATTGTGCCAACTGTCATTTTTATGTTGCCTCTCTGTGAAGGCTGCTGTTTTTTTGTTTTGTTTTGTTTTGTTTTTTGTATTTTAGGATTTTATTTATTTATTTGTCAAAGAGAAAGAGAGCACAAGTAGGGGGGATGGCGGGCAGAGGCAGAAGGAGAAGTAGGTTTCCTGCTGAGAAAGGAGCCTGATGTGGGTCTCAATCCCAGGACCCTGGGATCATGACCTGAGCTTAAGGCAGATGCTTAACCCACTGAGCCACCCAAGCATTCCAGCCTACTATCTTTTTAAGATAGCAGGTATCATTGGCCCTCAGGTTTGTCCAGTGCTGAGTCAGCTAACTTTCAAAATTAAGCTCCAAGACTCACTGGTTATACAAACTCATGGAATTCACCCCATCTAGTTTTAAAAACCAAATGTTATGGGAATTAGTCTCTCTGTGAGCTCCCTCTCTCCTGGAGGAGAATCCCTCTGCTTTTCTGACCTACCCAACCCTTCAAATGCAACTTCTCTATATTTAGTTGTGGAGTTTATTCTGCCAGTCTTCGAATCATTCTCCTGTTTATTTACTGTCATGTGGATGATATCTAGCTATAAACATGGGATGAGGTAAACTCAGGGTCCTCTTACTCTGCCGTCTTCCCAAGGTCCAGTCTCATCAAAGATCTTTTTTATTCCATCATCAGAAAATATGCTAGGGAAACTTTTTGTTAAAAGGTATTTTATTTGTTCAGTGGCATTAATGGATGTACTGGGAATTTGCTGCCAGATTGATATTTTAAAATTTCTTGAGATATTAGAATTATGGGGCATTGAGTCAGGAAGTATCTATTAGTATTTATCCTTTATAATGTTTGTTTCTACTCTTGAACACAATGAAACATGTATAGGTTGAAACCAAAATGGCCAAATTATTGTGGTCAGTCTATGGTGAATAATGTAGATCTCCGTTGATAATACTGGAAGTGGGATAGTGGATTTTGAGTCATATCTGAGCATCTGGCAATAGTGGATTGGAATTTTAGTTTTAACCCGCCAGTCTCTAGATCATGATATTCTTCCAGATAAGACCTGTATTCTGTTCCCCTTACTCTAGTACCTATCATAAAACATTGCCCCCAAATAAATAAATTTTATTCTTTAAAAATTACTTCATTTTCTTTTCTGTGAACTCGAATGTATTTTTTATTAGCCATCATTTCATTCCCTGACAATTTGGTAACCTCTCTTTGTTTATTTATTTGGATTCTGTCCTTGGCAGTTTGCTACACAGTTTTTCCATTTCCTTTCACTTAGAAGTCTATTAAATGCTGTTATTCTCCACAAATGTAGAAATGTCTGAGGAAAAAAAAAGAACATAGGAAATGTTATGGAGGTTATTTAATCAATAGTACTTGTATATTTTGTTGTCTATGTGTCAGTAATAGATGCTTGCATATTTATGGACTAGAGTAGAAAAGAATTTAAGTTAGGGCATTGGCGTTATAGTCTTTGCTCAAAAAATGTAATGGAATAAAATGAGGATATCCTATGTGTTTTTTAATATTTTAAGTAGATCATAATAAATATATTTAATTAATGTTATAACTTAGAACAATATATAGAGATTAGTAACTCTCACAAATAAATCTGTATTAATATAAACAAGAATTATCTTTTTTAAGAAAGAAAGGGTAATTCAGAAGCCACTTAGACAGGTTTAATGGTCTTAGTGGCTCTTAAAGAAGATCATTATGAAAATAGAAGGAGTATAAAAAACAAGACCAAAGGAAAACATTGTATGAAACATCACAGATATAGTGTGACAACAAACCAATCAACTAACCAACCAACCAACCAAACTACCAATAAACCAAAACTCTAAAATACCAAATAAATGGAGGTTTGTGATAAAATATTATGACAACAGAACAGAGTTATTTTAATTATGCTTAGAAAATAGAAGAAAATCACTGTGGGTAAGGGTCGATGTTACTAGAGAAGTAAGAGAATAAAAAAGATAGTTAAACTGCATAGCTCCTATTTCTTTCCATCTTACCTGTCATAGAAAATAGAGGATGCCAGTAAGAAGACATTGAGTTCCAAAATAATCAAGGTGGTTTTATAGAGATTGCTAAAAAGTTTCTAGATTTTTTGAAGTAGAAGATACTATAGCCTTTCAAGATTGATATTAACCTAAGATATAAGTCTATAGTAGATTATTAAACATCATCAGCATTTTAAAATGTAGGTAGTCTTGCCTAGATGTAAGATACGTTTAATAATAACCAAAACGAAGGACCCCTGGGTGGCTCAGTAGGTTAAGCATCTGACTCTTGGTTTTGGCTTAGGTCATGATCTAATGGGTCCTGAGATCAAGCCCCTGCATCAGGCTCTGCTCTCAGTGGGAAGTCTGCTTGAAGATTCTTTTTCCTGTGGTCTCCCTTCTCAAATAAATAAGTCTTAAAAGAATAACCAAAATGAGGGTAAACATTTGTTTTTAAATATTTTTTCGTATCAAGGTATAATCACTAGACATGTATTATTCAAATATACTTAATACAATTTTAAAAGTTAAGTTATGTTAGTTATAGGAAAGTAAACTAGGTACATTAGTAATTAATTGAAATATATTTTTAGTATATAAGCATAAAGTTATGACACTTCAATATTTGGGAACACTATTTCTTACTTAACATATAAATGCAGAAGAAATAAAGGCAGTATGTAATAGTTAAGATTTTCCACTTATAGAAGCATTCCAAATTTAGTTAATAATCCTTAAACTAATTATTTTACAATATTGGTATATAAATGATCTATTGTTTTGTAGCATATTATCTCAATATTTAGGGCCTTAAAACAATAAACATTTATTATTGCACAATCTCTGTGAGTTAGGAATCTGTTCATGGCTTAGCTTGATGCCTCTCCTCAAGGCATCTCATGAAAAACCTTAATGTTGGCCAGAGCTGTGGTCTTATATGAAAATGTGACTAGAGGAAGAACTGCTTATAAGCTCACTTACATAGCTTTGGAAGGCCTCAGTTTTGCCAGAGACATTAGGTCATTGTCATATGCATCTCTCCACAGGGTGACCCATAATAGGACATCTTTTTTCTCCCGGAATGAAGGGAAGAACAGGAATGGAAACTACAGTCTTTTTGTAACCTAAACTTATGAGTGATAGCTTATCATCTTTGTCACATTCTTTTTGTTTGAAGGAAGTCTCATAATCCAGCCCAGATTCAAGAGGTAGGGGATTCATAAGGGTGCAAGGACAGGAATACCAGGAAGTAAGGGTCATTTGGGGATTTCTTGGGCATTGCCTACTGCTCTCAAATTATTCACATCCCTCACATGTAAAATATACTAATCCCCTCTTCATTTTCACAAAAGTCTTATCCCATTACAGTATCATCTAAGAGTCTAAAATCTCATCATAAAAATTAGGTTCAGGAATAGACAAACTTTTGGATGTAGTTCAGCTATTCCTGCACAATTCTCAATTTGTAGACCTGTGAAACTAAAGAGACAAGTCGTCTGCTCCTCACATACCATCTATACATTGGTGAGACAAGCATGAGATAAGTGCTTATAGACATTCCTGTTAAAAGGGCCAAAATGGAAGTCGTAAAACTTCATTGCTCCATAAAGTTCTCAAATCGACCTTAATAAATGTTCGAAGTTCCTTAATATTTGTCCATGGCTCTCACCTCCCCCTCTGAACTCTAACTTATACATTGGTGTAGCTGGTTAAGCAGTATCGGAGAGCCTGTTGTTTTTACATATGATGGTGGTAGATCTGGAAATACAGGGCAGGCTGTCAGGTAGAAAAAAAAATGAGTGCAAAATGCTGACAGCAAGAATTACTTGGAACCCCAAACCATAAGGTAAAGACAATGAGGACAGAACCAAGCCAATATGAGTTCTTGCTTCCCCTGAACTTGGTGGTTTGAATATCCTGCTGAAGCTAGGGTTCTTTGTCATGGAGATTAACATTCACACCTAGCCCAGGAATTGGAGAAGTTGATGAATTGCAAGGGAATAAATTTCTGTTGACTTTAGCCACCAAGTGTGTGGTAATTTTTTGTACCAGCCTCTCTGTAAACCAATAAAAAACCAGTGGCTCTAAATGGCCCCTTACCAAATTGTACCAGTATCTCTTTTGGTCTTTTTTGGTCTTATTGTAGTCTGTATACTGTTTCAGTGGTTTTAACAGGGGTAAGAATTACATTTTTGAATGATGAAAGTTGAGAGTTTCTCAATAATTCTAGTTAATAGAAGGGATTTCAACCTTATCTACCAGCACTTCAAATTTTTTTTGTATATGTAGTACAACTACTAGCACATGCACTACCAAGCTTATATTCAAATAACTTGATTGACGTTACCAGTTCCAGAAAAACTTGCCACAAATTGATAGTAATATTCTGTACTTATGTCCAAGATCCAACTGAAAAATACAATACAAAAAAGACATGACCTAATAAAAGGGGTAAAATTATTCAGTTTTTTAATGGACTCAAACTAAATAGGAGTCATTATGGTGACTGAATTAAATAAGAACGGTGGTGGTAAGGGGGTGAGACATAGATATCTGTGACTGGATGATTATGTTTTCTACCCAGGGCATCTCCCTTCCAGTAATAAGGCCTTTGAGATATCAAATGAATAATCAGGAAGTCTCTTGGTGACCAAGAAAAGAAAGGGATAATCTTGAGAGATATTTCATCTAGGACATTCCTGTACCATTCCTGCAATCCAAATCCAATGTCTGATAAAACTGGAAAATTCTTCACACTCTTTTCAAAATTCCATACTGACTACTCCCTTAAATTAATACAATTTTTTCTCACTTAGGGTATAATGTAATTGATTTTTTCCCCCATTTTTCTTAGCTAAAATGTTGTTCTTCCTCTGCCTCCCTGAGATCTCATTGACAAAATGTTAAGGAGAGATTCAGAGGCTAATAGCATTATCTTCTTCTGCCTCAAAGTTCTTGATAATTACATAAGTGAGATCCTAATTTTTTTAAATTATATTTTATCCTTTCTAATTTCATCCATTCTTAAGAACTGGGGTTTGGGAGGAAAAGGTGAGCGAGTTCCCATTATCAGGTTTTGATTCCACACAGTAAGTAAGGGAAATCAACTTTTATTTTATCAAATCACATGAGCACTTCTCTTTGGTTACTACAATTTAAGGAGAACATTTTCAAATTGAAATACCCAGAGGAGAGCGATCAGAATTTTTAATGACTTGCAAAATCAGGATTTATGAGGATTGATTGAAGGTTTGGGGGATATTTGGCCTGAACAAAAGGAAACCTAAGAAGACTAGTATAACTATATGTTATATTTTAAGGCTATCACATGAAAAGGGATGATTAAGTAGCAGTGAATAGAATTGTAAAAGAATCAGATTTCAGTTAAATAGAAGGAAGAATGTTTTTTAAACAATTACATATATCCAAAAAAAAATCAAATATATTGTAGAGTAGTGATTTTGCTGACACTAGAGATATTTAAGAATGATCAGATTATCATTTATGTATGTGATAAAGCTGATTAACACATGTTATAAAATATATGGACTGGCTGAATCTAAGGCAGGGTTTTTTAACCTGGAATATATGATCCCTTAGAGATGTTGAGAATTTCTTTGAACTACCTATAGTGAAGCAAGATTTTAAGTACACTTCAGGTGTACATTTTTCTAAAGAGAGGGCTCATAGCATTAATCAAATGCATGAAAGAGTCTTGTCTCTTGAAAAAGTTAGAAATCCTTGCTATAAGTTTTCTTGTAACTCTAAAGTTCCCAGATTGTACTCAAAGTAATAATGTGCCTTTAGGTATATAGCTCTGTGGTAATTATTTTTCTTTGATATTTTATGAGTGTAGGAAAATTCTAGCTTCTTTTACCCACATTGTTGTTAGTTCTTTTTAGCCTCTGCCCAGTGTTTATTTTTTATTTTATTTTATTTTTTTAAGATTTTATTTATTTATTAGAGAGAGTGAAAGAGAGAGAGAGAGAGAGAGAGAGAGAGAGAGAGAGAGAGAGAGAGAGAGAGGGAGAGAGAGAGAGAGAGAGAGAGGGAGAGAGAGAGAGAGAGAGGCAGACTCCCTGCTGATCAGGGAGCCTAATGTGGGCCTGGATCCTGAGACTCCATCCTGGGACTCAATCCTGGGACTCCTGAGCCAAAAGCATATTCTTAACCAACTGAGCCACCCAGGCGCCCCTCTGCCCAGTAAGTGTTTAATTTGATGTTCATTACTTTGTTTGCCATAGAAAAGTAAATGGCTTCTACTTATAATTACTTTAAGAATATCGGTTGTTTATTTTTCAAGTTATGAGGCATCTGTTGTACCAGAAAGACATATTGAGTGAGTTCACATAATATACTCAATATCTCTGGAGCTTTGAAACTGTTAAATAAAAATGATTAATAAGTATCACGATGGACAAATTCAGGGTAGATAGATTTATAAACTGTTAAATATAGCTGAGAGACTATTAAGAATGGCAATTGGAATGAGCTCAAATGAATTGAAAGATCTTTTTATGAATTTATATATGGAAGAAAATGTGTCTCTAAGGGTAGAATTGTTCCCCACAGTACCCAATATCAAGAACTTTAGTGCACTTTGTATTTCTTTGTAATTATTGCTGGAAGTTGAAGGGCTCTGTTTTCTGTTAGCCACTGGGGAAATCAGATGAAAATGACCTTTAAATAAATAATTATAAACTAGGTTTCATTGCAAACTTCAGTCACTTCTCTCCTTTTAAATACACTTTTAATATGTTTTTCTTATTCTGAAAAGTAGATTTTGAATAAATTTGGGCTTTGAAGTACTTTAGAAAGATTTCTATCCAGATTCCTCAAATATGTAAAAGAGAGAGGAATATAAACCAATGCAGTAGCTTAAGTACATCCAGAATAACCAAGAAAGAAACACATTAAATTTAATTAGGACAAAAACGTGGCTTTTATCTCACTCTTATATGGGTGAAGAAATGATTCTAAATTATAACTTTTCTTTCAATAAATTAGCCAAGTGTATATCTAAGGAGATACGTTTTTTCATCCTGAGATTTCCAGACCACTTGGCTGGTTATCTCATCTCCATCAAGGTAAGTGGGTATACTGGGACTTACAGCTAACTGTGAGTTGTTGCTTCTTTCCCCTTTC
This sequence comes from Ailurus styani, assembly GCA_002007465.1. Classification (NCBI taxonomy): domain Eukaryota; kingdom Metazoa; phylum Chordata; class Mammalia; order Carnivora; family Ailuridae; genus Ailurus; species Ailurus styani. Next base: position 853,201 of record LNAC01000647.1, on the reverse strand, counting down.
ATCAAAAATGAGAACATCTGTAATCATCACAGCAGGTTGCTGACCTGTGCCTCTTGGATGGTGTCCAACAAAGACCTCCATTGGGCAAAGCTTGGATAGCCCCACATGAGGAGAATAGATAATTACTGAGAATGGCAGAGAGAAAGAAAATTCTGAGTTTGTAAAACAAAAATAGCCTACACTGTACAATAAACTAGAATGTGCAAGATGAATGGCAGCAAAGAAATGAGGTATACTCAAGGATAAACTTAAAGATGTATTTTATAGGGGTTCCTGGGTGGCTCAGTCGTTAAGCGTCTGCTTTCAGCTCAGGTCATGATCCCAGGGTTCTGGGATCGAGCCCCACATTGAGCCCCACATTGAGCCCCACATCAGGCTCCCTGCTCGGCAGGAAGCCTGCTTCTCCTTCTCCTGCTCCCTCTAGTTCTGTTCCCTCTCTTGCTGTGTCTTTCTCTCTGTCAAATAAATAAATAAAATCTTTTTTAAAATAGATGTATTTTATAAGAAATTCATTTTAAAAGTTCAGAAAGAGATTATCATGATAATTTCCATGATTATTACATAACAGTGTAGTAAGTAGGGATACATTCATGTCTAAGCTGTAGCTTAGTGTCTACACACAGGGAAATGGTTTTTGAGAGGAGAGGGAGTGGTATGGGGGTGGGCTTAGTTCATATTTTACAATGAGATAAAGTGATAAGCATTTAGTGACTGCATTCATGTTTGAAAACAGACAGTATTGTTATGTGATCGGGAATGGAATGACAGACAAACCCAGGGATAGAGATATGAAGAAAGAGGAAGCAAATTATGGAAGAGAATGATAACAAAAGGTATTTTAAAAAACAGAAAAGGGAGAGGAAAGAAATGAAAGAGATAATAGAGTCATGAAAGGAAAGAATGAAAAAAAGTAATTATTTTTATGCTTCGTTTGTATCTGTACTGACGTGTTTCTCATGTTGCACCTGCAATCCTAATTTACTTATTAGATTACCTTCAGTAGTGTCAGCTATTCCTTTGGGGGAAAAATAGGCAACAGAGACTTTCTTTTTTTTTTTTTTAAAGATTTTATTTATTTATTTGACACAGAGAGAGAGATTACAAGTAGGCAGAGAGGCAGGCAGAGAGACAGGGAGAGGAGGAAGCAGGCTCCCTGCTGAGCAGAGAGCCCGATGCGGGCCTCGATCCCCCGACGCTGAGATCATGACCTGAGGCGAAAGCAGAGGCTTTAACCCACTGAGCCACCCAGGCGCCCAACAGAGACTTTCTTAAGGATAGTTTCAGCTAGGCTTCCACAGTGCTCTCAAATTATAAACGTAAGCTATAATTTACATGGGATAAAAGATATATTTATTTTAAAGTTCCAACAGAGAAAACCTGCAAAAAGAAAAATATGTATTTTTCAACCATAGCTATGTTCCAATCTACCCTAGAGATTTGGCCGTAATGTTTTCCCTTAAGCAACATTAAAATGCACAAGTAGATGACCCCTGAATTACTGCTCGGATCCTTTACTGTAAGTGGTTTTCCCCTGAATCTTCTGTATATCCACCTGGACTCACAAAATACACAGTTAAGACAGAGTCCTTCATCTTTTGTCCCATACTCCAGATTCTGAACTGTCACTAAGCTTTGACACATTTTTAGTGTCATAGAGGTAATGACATGAAACTTAGAAAAAGATCTGAATATGAATCCCAGTTCTGCCTCTCATTAGCTCTGTGACCTTAGAAAGTTATTCAATCTCCCTAAAAAATGCCAAGAATATGAGATAACTTGAGGTATTGTTTTGAATATTAAACACTTAGCATACCAGTAGCACAATGCATGACACATAAATGTTCAATATACATAGGCCATTGTTGTTTTTATTCTTAATGGTACTCTGTATTCTCTAGCTAACCTTAATAGATTGTTCCTTAAGTTCTTCACTCTGGCCAGAGTCATCACATTTTCTCAAAGACCCTTTTAACTGTTTGTAGAATTGGTGGTAGAAGACAGGTATCTGTCTATTGTGTTTAATATCTGGAATAAATAAGCGAAAAATATAGGGAAGCCGTCTACATAATACTTTAATACGTCCAACAACATCTGTTTCAGTTTACCCCCAAATTATTATAGCAGGCAATAATTTGAAATCAAATGGAACTTAATCCTGAAAAATGCCCAGTTATATTATTTTTAAAATTTTAAATGGTATGATTTATGGAGATAATTGTAAATTCACATGAGGTTATAAGAAGTAATAAAAAGAGATTCCATGTACCCTTTATCCAGTTTCCCCACATGGTAACACTTTGAAAAACTACAGTACAATATTAAAACCAGGATATTAGCATTGATGCAATCCATCTCTCTTATTTATATTTCCTCAGTTTTATTTGATCTCATATGTATGTGTGTTTGTGTGTGTGTATTTGCTCATGTTTGCATGTTTATTTAGTTTTATACAGTTTTACATATGTGTACATTTTTCTATCCAGGACAACAGTCAAGAAACTAAATATATATCACCACGAGAATTCTTTGTATTGACTTTTGACAAGCACAACCCACCTTCTCACTGACCACACTTTTTTTTTTTGCCAGAAAGTGCTAATCTCTTCTCCATTTCAAAAAGTTTGTCCTTATTTCTTCTTTATACATTAGTGAGAATTATTACAGCAGAGGAGAAACTGGGGATATATATAAATAAAATAAGACTCTTCCCCTTTAGAGGAAGAGTCCTGGCTACAAGAAGGAAAGATTATGACACTCATGCATTATTAATATTTGTCCAGGTTACCATAAATAATATTTGACCCTACTATATATGTAAAGTAATTACATGGCCTCTGACACATGGTTATCATTTGCTAAGTGCTCTTTACTTGTGTTATCATATTATTATCACTATAAATAATAAATATTATGTATAATTTATTCTTGTACTTCCTTAAGTACATTACTACTTTCATGCCACCATGACTGCTTTCTTGAATATCTATTTGTCATTATTCAATGGCATAACTTTTATCTTCAAGACCTAGATTTTAAAAGCACTCTCTGAACTGTATCCTTTCTTCTTGTATTGGATATAGTGGGTTATAGTGGATGACATCAGGTAGAGTCCAGATCATTCCTCAGGATGGACTCACTTATTCTCCCAGCTGCTCATAGTCTTCAGCTATGGTGGATATTTCACTCATTTTAAACCAGTATAGTATTTAGTAACACACCAATCTCAGGTGAAAAGGCAGCATAGCTTTTATAAAAAAGATCTACCCTCAAGTATTAAATGAATTTTTACAAAAACCATTAAATACATTAATTTTATAAAATGCTTGAAAGTACTTATTTACTTTAAACTGAACACTTGGTAAAATAATGAATCCTTAATTTCTTAGTTGGTCTTGAAATATCTGAATATTTTTGGTCTTATTTCTCCCCTTTTTGTTGAACATCCATGTGGTGAAAAACTGGCTTGTACACATTGAAAAATTGTTTTATATTGTTTTATGTAGACTTTTATCTTTGAAGAGTATAATTGTAATAAAGAGTTTATTGATGATTTATGAAATACTACTTTTAAAAAAGTTTGTGGTTATTATGATTAATACTTTTTTTAAAGGTTTATGATTATTAATAAAAATTTAGGGGACACCTGGGTGGCTTAGTTGGTTAAGCATCTGCCTTTAGTTCAGGTCATAATACCAGGGTCCTGGGACAGGGCCCCATTTAAGGCTTCCTGCTCAGTGGGGGCCTCCTTCTCCATCTCCTTCTGTCCCTCCCCCCATTTGTGTTATCTCTCTCGAGCTCTGCTCTCTCTCTCAAATAAATAAAAATAAAATGGTTTTTAAAAATTTAGAATCTTACTAAACCTTCAACTTGTCGGAGAGGGACTATGTCCAAACACAAAATTTACCCTTTTGTAATCATTAAGAACAGATGACAATAGTGTTTGTCTATAGACAGTCTCTTTGGACTTAGGAAATATAGGATCTCTGAATAGCCTTTGGAGTACATCCTCTCTGTCTTCTCTGTTCATTATGATGGATCAGCCCCCTCATTCACTGTTTGGTATTATATTGCCAAAATGGCTAAATTCAAGAGAAGAATACAAAGTCATATAATTAAAATAATTTTAGATGGAAAATAAAGTACAAGTTAATGTTAAACTATTCTCTATATAACTGACTAGACTTTGAAAAGGCACATGAATATTTTCTAGATTTCTTAGTGTCCTGAGTGAACTTGATAAGAAACTGTTGTAGAAACATACAGAACTGGAAGAACTTTAGAGATCACCATGATAGGATGACTTGTAAGCAACTGCTTTTCCTTTTTAAATATCCTAACATATTCAAACTATAGTCAAATCAAAGAAAGTTTTAGATAGAGGCAAAGTCTTTTTCAACATCAGAATCATAAGGAAACTCATCCAATATATCTTATGGTTTTTTATACTTGAGCATTTCCCCCCAGATGCCTAAAAGTACATTCTATTAATTTGTTTCTTCTTATTAAATCCTTGAGTAATGCTACATGAAACAAGGAGAATAAAATATGACCAACTTTATAATGATATACCACTCCAGGAATGATTGGATTATATAGAAGAGCTTCAATGTGAAAATCTATAAAATCATAATATATGGCCTACATATAAATACATAATTTTAATTAAGAATCTGACATGATGTAGCACGTGTTATATCTTTTAGATAGGATGTTCACCTTAGCATTTCCCTTCCATAGTCATTTTCTGCTTTCCATTCTCAATGAAGCATTTCCTTAATAATTACCGGAAATAACACATTGTCAAGTTTCTATGCTACATCTACTTGACATCACATTTTCCAGCCACTCTATAAGTGCTCTTATCACTTTGTTCTTAGCTAATATAAATGTTTTCCTTTAGCTTCTACATACCCAGTATTTTCTAAATTACTCTAATTGTGTAGTAGAAATATTTCTGGAGTTGGAGTGAGAATATCCATGCCAAATCCTACCTTAACTAGGGTTTGAGAGAACATGGGCAATTCACTTATATGTTGAGTTTTAGTATCCTCATTTTAAAATGAAGATGACATCTAACTTACAGAATTATTATATTAAAATATGAACTCATAAGGAAGTAATTTACAATAACACTAAAATGATGTACACAAAATGCATGGAATACAGGTGTGTCTTATAATCAATGAAAAAAATCTCTATATTGTATACCTGAAAAAAATAGAAATTAAAAAGTAGTTCTGATATTGGGCCTTTGTTATTGTGCCCAATTATAGGTATCATTAATTCTGTGATGCTTTTAACCATCAAATGTGTCATAGAATCAAGAGATTACAATATATATGCATCTGAGATAAAATGCTATTTAAAGTCACAACTGACACAGACATGTTTGCTTCCCAAAATCTCAGCATAATCTCACTCTCAGGTATGTGGCTTTTTGTTAAAGAAAATACCTTGATAGACTATTATGAACACAATAGAAAAATCTTTAGGGCACTCTCTGGAAGCCCTTAAAGAGAACTAAATTACTCTGTATAATGAAGTGTCAAATTTGAGCTACCCAAATTGTCCAGGAAAAAAGACAGTTTGGACTTCAGCGGGTGAAAGTATGGCTTATACAAAAAGTGAGACACAAAGGAGAGATTCAGGATCAAGCGAGCAAGAAAATGAAACCAGAGATAAGGAAATGTAAGATATCCAGGGATCCTCATGGATAATATGTACACTAGATTTTATACTGTGTAAAGTATGGTCAGTTTTATTTCAAAGTTCAAAGTGACTCCAGCAGGCTAGAGGACACAGGGCATCTTGGCAGTAGATACCTGTGTCACATTGGACTCTATCAGTCAGGAGATTTATAATTTTATTCCATTTCTATAGCACCATATTCAAATGGATACTAAGAAATAATGATTTGAAAATATACTACCAAGATAAATACTTAAGTTACCAAAAAAATGGTCCTTTATACATAGAAAAATGCATAACCATTCAGATAGGTAAATTAGTAATGTCTAATACCAAAACTGGCAAAGAAACAGTTGAATAATTGGAAGGGATCTACCATTTTAACTAAAAACCTTACTTTTATGTATTTGAATTAGCATGTAATCTATTTTATGCTTTAGAAAAAATTAAAAATAAAATATAATTGACATGTAATAATAAAATGACTGATCTAAACATTAAAGAGATAAGATTTATTTATTATTTATGTTTCCTAAAGGGAAAAGGGAAAATTTTTAGATATAAAGTCCATATTTTCATGAAATTATTATTCCTTAATTTGATGGTTCTTTGTAATATTTTTCCATTTATGATAGCAGTATATTTTATAAAATCTTGTTTAGGAAAATATAACTTAATATGATGTTTAATCTCAGTATTTAAAAATTGAGTTTTTGAGTGAAAACATTGGGAAAAGTTTTTTCTAACATATCATGCAAAATATACAAAGTACTGCAAATATTAAATTGATTTTAGTGCCACTGTTCTCCTTTGTGTTAAGATATTTAATTCTGAAAACAATGGTTCTTGAGATTGGCAAATGCAAAATTTATTATTTTTTTCCCAAGCACATTATTTTAAATAGGAAATTTCATTTTTTATATCTCAAAATTCTTTTTTTCATTATGTTGTTAGCCAACATATAGTACAACATTAGTTTTTGATGTAGCATTCAATGATTCATTAGTTGCATATAACACCCAGTGCTCATCACATCATGTGCCCTCCTTAATACCCATCACCCAGTTCACATATACAAAGGAATATTACTCAGCCATCAGAAAGCATGAATACCTACCATTTGCATCAGCATTGATGGAACTGAAGGGGATTACACTAAATGAAATAAGTCAAGCAGAGAAAGACAATTATCATATGGTTTCACTCATATGTGGAATATAAGGAATAGCACAAAGGACCATAGGGTAAGGGAGGGAAAACTGAATGGGAAGAAATCAGGGAGACAAACCATGAGAGCGTCTGGACTCTGGGAATCAAAACCCTTTTAAATTAATGTCTCACAACATACTTATGAAAAAAGTAAATGTAGGCAATACCTTCCTCATTTTAGAGAAGAAACGTTGGAGCTTAGTGAGATTAAGTGATTTTTGATATGGTGCTTTTCAACTTTTTCTGGATTTGCAACACAGAAATTCCTACCATTGTTTTCTCATTAGGTTGCATTGACTAGTAATTCTTACTCTAATGACCTACAACTCCTGTTTTCACATACTCCCAACTCCGTAAGTTTCCAAGAAGCTTCTATTTCTCACCAACAGATTCTAAGAAATATGAAGAAGATAGTAATGAGATAGATCTTCTACCTAAATACGGGTTTGACGTTCAGTGCTGTTTTTAAAAAAAATTATTTATTTTATTTACTTTTAATTTTATTTATTTATTAGAGACAGAGAGAAAGAGCATGATAGGGGAGAGGGTCAGACGGAGAAGCAGACTCCCTGCTGAGCAGGGAGCCCGATGTGGGACTCGATCCCGGGACTCCAGGATCATGACCTGAGTCCAAGGCAGTTGCTTAACCAACTGAGCCACCCAGGTGCCTTATTTATTTATTTTTGAGAGAGAGAGAGTGCATGGAGAGGGAGGAACTGAACATGAAGCCTGTTGCAAGGCTCAAGGTGGGGCGCTCAACCCCAAGTTCCTGAGATAATGACCTGAGCAGAAACCAAGAGTCTGACGTCCAACTGACTGAGCCCCCAGGCATCACTCAATGCTATTTCTATTTTGAATTGACAGTGTAAGAAACAGAGTCTATTTCCTCCTAAATACCAGTATTGCATTTAGTCTGAGTTACCCAGGGTGAGCCTGACTGCATATTAAATTAAGGCAAATGTGAAGGTAAGCTATTTTCATAAATAACAAAAGAGAACACTTAAGCAAAATAGTGACCTCTAACACCTATTAGAATTATTTTAATCCTGAAAGTGGAATGCAGTGTTTGATAGAACTAACCTCATTTCAGTGGCTGACTTTATTTTGCATGTATAAGAAACTTAGTTTTGACAGATCCAGTTTATTCATTTTAATTATTGTTTCAGCCCTATTCAGGATATCTCCTTAGCTTAAGTAGGATTTTATTCCATTTATATGCTGTTATTTCAGCAGTGTACTATGCCAAAAACTTAAAATCATCATCATCATCACTCTCATTTGACAGATTTTTAAAATTGAGGTTTGAGGATACTAAGTGACTTGACTTCTTGAAGCACATGCAAAAAATATGTAGCATATTGAAGGTGAAAGCTCACTTCCCAAATATAAAAATACATGTTTTTTTCCCTACCATAATATCCAATCAAAGAAAGACTTGATAAATTTTCAAACAATTCAAAACTTTTACAAGCAATTATTCTGTGTCGAATGCTATGTAAGTTTCTCAGTGTAAAAAAAATAAGTAAGAGCCTATACGTGTTTTGAAGGTGCTTATAATCTAGTGAGAAATACCAAATACTCAACAGATCACACTGTATTAAATAAAAACTATGGCAGAAAAAAGAAACAGACTGACAATAGTTACATATAGTTGACCTTTAAACAATATGGATTTGAATCGTGCAGGTTCACTTATATGCAGATTTTGTATAGTATAGTACTGTAAATGTATTTTCCCTGTCTTATTATTTTCTTACTAACAGTTTCTTTTCTCTAGCTTATTTTATTGTAAAAATATAGTATAATATATATAACATACAAAGTGTGTGTTAAAAAAAGTGTGTGTTAATTTACTATTTACATTATCAGTAAGGCTTCTGATCAATGGGAGGCTGTTAGTAGTTAAGTTTTTGAGGAATGAAAGGTTAGATATAGATTTTTGACTGCACAGGGGGTTTCCCCCTCTAACCCCCACATAGTTCAGGATCGACTTTAATGTACTTGTTGTTGGTATTGTTTTTGGAATCCTTACTCTGCCATTGTGTGATTTTGGACAAGTGATTTAAACTCTAAGTCTCCATTCCCCAGATTTCATATTCAGTAAATGAAGAGAGTCCTGCATGATGGTGTTGAAAATTAAGCATTAAGTAAGGTAACTGATATGTGGTACATACTCAATAAAAGTTTAGCAAAAGTTGGGCTATAGGGAAAAGGGGAACATTTGATCATTTGAGATATATATGGAGAGAGAGAGAGAGAGAGTTCAGGAAATAGAGTGGGGGAACATGTGTAGTCCAGACTACAGGGAGATCTTATGCTAAGGTATAGAGAGAACAAAAATCCATATACCATTGTTACAACAAAGGGTATAAGGAATTGGGGGACAAGGAGAACATGGATTGGGGGAGGAAGATAAATCTGGAAAGGTAGCATGGAATCACGTGACCAAGTAAGTAAGGTGGAGGAGTTGAGGATATCCCCTAGATTTCCATTTTGTTCATCAGGATAGATAATGATGGCATTACCATATTTTGTCAAGTTTAGGAACTATGTATTTCAGAGTATAGCAGTAATTTAGTCACACTGTTTATAGGGGAGAAAATACATGATACATTTTGCTATTCACCAAAAGTCACTGATGTTTTTACAAATATAATTATATACATCCTGTTTTTAAAATATCTTAATATGTGAGGAAAAAGGCACTATTCTTCAGTTTAATACATTTTTTGAGCAAAAAAATTTATAATAAGAGATATTCATTGAGTGTTTACAATGTGTAAATAATTGCCTAAGGGTGTCATTTTTTCCCTAGGGTGTCATTTCTTTATTTCTTAAAACTTTAATTTCAGCTCTACAAGTAGTATTAGCTCATTTACATATGACAAAATTCAGAAAGCACTACCACAATTATCTTCTAACATTGATTTTGTTATGCCTTAGACTTAGAAAATAGAATGATTCAATAGGATTAACAAGTCAAAGAAGTATGATTATTCTGCATAAGAGTCAAACAAGGAAGTGGGGTGGTCCAAGATGGTTGACAAGTGCAAGTTAATATGACATTGTCCTGTTCCCTTGCTAAAGCCAGCAAGGACAGATAGTTGCAGCACTCTCCTCAATTCCCTGGCTGGGACTGATAAGCTTGAGCGGTCACAGCATTTTCCTTCTCCCTTGCTAAAGTCAGCAGGCGTGCACAGACAAAGCACTCTCACACTGCATTGCTGAAGCTGACAGGCATGTGCAGTCAAGGCATTTTACTGCTGCCTTTCTTAAGCCAGTGAGTACACCCCACACCCTACACTTTCCAGCTGGCTCACTAAAGCTGATGAGTATGTGCCTTTTACACAGAGTACATCCCTTGATTGCATGGCCCATTTGACTAAGAGATCTGGTGTTCCAGAGTTCCACAGGACTGTAACAACTGAATAGACAGTTCTTGGCAGGCCACCACCCCAGGGCACTGCGGACAGCAGACTAAAACACAATCTCAGTCTTTCTGAGAAGGCCTACTAACTTGTCCCAGAGCTTCAGCGTAAGTGACAAGCTTCAGATTTGTCAAATATTTAGAGACTAAAGAGGGGCTCCCAGCGAATGTAAGCGGGGAAACACCACCCTTGCTCACTTCCTTGATGTCACTACAGCTCAACAATACCTACCAGAAAGGAGCTTGCAACTGGAAGCTCTTGGTCTGGAGGCCAGCAGGGATTATAATTGTGGTCCCACAGGACTGTATATATTTATATATTTTAAAATTCTTTGCTTGAGGCTCTGGCTTTCATCAGCCTGAAAGGAAGTGCTAAATGATATTCCTCCCTTTGGATCACTGACAGGTCTTAGAACCCTCAACAATGGGAGCATATGAAGAATAAATCTGAATGCTTAGACAATCACAAGAGTTTGAGAGACAACCAAGAGCTAGTGTAAGGTTGAACAGTAAGGTTCATAACCTACATAAGGCCACTTCTTGAAGACCAATAGAGTTAGCTGCTTCATATAATAAATAAAAAAACCCCCACACAGAATCAAGCAAAATGAGGAAAGAGGAGTATGTTTTAGATAAAAGATAATAAAACTTCAGAAAAAGATCATAATGAAAAGGAGGTAAGTATTTTACCTGATAAAGAGTTCAAAGCAATGGTCATAAAGATTCTCACTGAACACGGAAGAAGAATGGATAGACACAGTGAGAATTTGACAAAGAAATAGAGAATATGAGTAAGTACCAAACAGAAGTCACAGAGCTGATGAATACAATAACTGAACTGAAAATATAAACTACAGGGGTTCAAGAGCAGGCTAGATAAAGTAGAAGAAAGGACCAGCAAGCTGGAAGTCAGGGCAATGGAACTCACCTAATCAGAGCAGTGAGAAGAATTTTAAAAACTGAAGATAACTTAAGAAACCTATGGGACAACATCAAGCAAAATAACAGTCACATTATATAGGTCCCAGAAGGAGAAGAGATAGAGAAAGAGGCAGAAAACTTATTTGGATAAATAATGGCTGAAAACTTCCCTAACCTGGGGAATGAAACAGACACCCAGGTCCAGAAAGCCCAGAGAGTTTCAAGCAAGATGAACCCAAAGTGATCCCTATCAAGACAGTAAAGTCACAGTTATCTGTGTAACATGTCAAAAATATCAGTAAAGTATCAAAAGTTAAAGAGAGAATCTTAAAAGCAGCAAGAGAAGAACAATTTATCCTGTACAAAGGAATCCCCATAAGGATATCAGCAGATTTCTCAGCAGAAACTTTGCAGGCTAGAAGAGAATGACATGACATATTCAAAGTTCTAGAAAGAAGAAGGTTCCAACCAAGAATATTCTACCCAGGAAAGTTATCATTCAGAATTAAAGGAGAAATAGTTTTCCAGACAAACAAGCTGAAGAAGTTCTCACCACTAAACTAACATTACAAAGAAATGTTAAAGTGACTTCTTTAAGCTGAAAAGGAATAGGACTGATTAATAACATAAAAACATACCAAATTAAAAATCTCATTGGTAAAGGGAATTATATAGTACAGGTAGTGGATTAATTAATGATAAAGCCAGTATAAAAATTAAAAGACAAAAGTGATAAAATTAGATAAAACTATAATAATTAGTTAAGGGATACATAAAATGAAAAGATGTAAAGTATGACATCAAAATATAAGATGTTTGGTGAGGAGCAAATATGTAAAGTTTTGGAATGTGTTCCTGTCGACATAAAACTGACCATATGACATAGGACGTTATATGTGAATCTCATGGAAATTACACAGCAACAGCAAAACAAAACAAAACAAAAAACAAACCCACCATCATAACAACAACAATTCCCCTCCCAAGAAAAACATACAAGAACTCATACATTTTATTATATTTTACTGTCTGCAATTATATCTTCTCAAAACTGGCCGTGGCTTAATATGTAACTTAAAATTTCCTATAGCCTCATATTTTTCAGTGTAGTTTCCTTCAATTTCTTTTTGTACTAAAATCTAGTTTTTCCCTTTTGAGACCACTTCTGTTTCGGTTTTTACAACTTATGACTGTTTACAAGTTATGACTGTTTTTCCCATATCCTCCCGAAACTAAACCTGGAAGAAGCCTAAGTGTTATCTGTTTCCTTTTGTGACGTCCAAAGCATTCTCTCACCCCTCCATAAAAGTTTTCAACTTTGAAGTTTTCAATCTCCTTAGAACATAAAGCCTAAGTTCGGTATTGTTTTTCTTCTTGTGGTATTCACCAATTCAGAAGGAGTAGTTAATTGACATGGAAGTGAGAAGAATGTGACAGCTAGTAAACCAAGAATCTAAGAAAATCTTTTGAAAGTTATGTGGGGTTGAGGAAAAGTGGGAGTTCAGAGTCTTCCTAGTAGAGGAAACTAACTAACGCCCTAAACTTTCTGTTGATATTCCAAAAGGCTATGCTGTAAGAGTAAGAGAGAACCAGAAATAGCCCAACTTCAATAAGGTCTAAAGCCCAACTTCCAATTATAAGGTCATTCCCATATGATAGAAGCAATATTCCATCAGCATAATTGCCAAAGAGAAGCAAATGTAAATCTAAGTGGATAATATAAAATAGAACTTCAGTTTCAGTAACTTTTTATACATACTATCCTATACTCAATAGAAAGTAATAAGACATAAGAAAAGATACAATTTACGGAAGAATTAAGAGGAAAAAATGATGGGCACTTGGGTGGCTCAGTGGGTTAAAGCCTCTGCCTTCGGCTTGGGTCATGGTTTCAGGGTCCTGGGATCGAGGCCCACATCGGGCACCCTGCTTGGCGGGAAGTCTGCTTCCTCCTCTCTGTCTGCCTGCCTCTCTGCCTACTTGTGATCTCTATCTGTCAAATAAAAAAATATTGTGAAGTGATTACTGCAATAAGTTTAGTTAGCATCCATCACCTCATACAGATACAACAACAACAACAAAATGATTCTCTTGTCTTTATCTTTTGTGGACCCGCTGTCGGTTTTTGTTTTCTTGCTATTATGAGAATTATATAAAACATCTCATAAGAGTATATTTTAAGTTTCTAGAACTGAATCTCCAATTACATATAGAAACTTCCCTTTTACTCCTCACCTCATTATTCTTTTGATGTTACAGTTTGCATATTTTATATTGTTTATCCATAACAAGTTAATGTAGCTATGGTTGACTATTAATACTTTTGTTCTTTAACCTTTATACTAAAGTGACTAACATAGCAACATATTATAGTATTAGAGTATTCTAAATTTGACTATACACTTATCTTTATCTAAGTATTTCACATTTTCATATGTTTTCACGTTACTGATTAGCATTTTTTCATTTCATCTTGTAGAACACATTTCAACTTTTTTTTTATTTGCCCCAGGGGTACAGGTCTGTGAATCATCAGGCTTACACCTTGTAAGACATATCTACTGGTAATGAACTCCTTCATTGTTCCTTTTGTGGTAAGGTCTTTCTCCTCTTCATTTCTGAAAAACTCTTTACTAGGGAAAGATCTCCTGGCTGGCAAGTTTTTTTTCTTTCAGCACTTTGAATATATGTTCCCATTCTATCTTGGCCTGTAAGCTTTCTACTGAGAAAGCTGCTTATAGCCTTATGGGAGTTTCCTCAGATGTAAGTAATTTTTTTTCCTCTTGTTGCTTTTAAAATTCTTTGTCTTCCGGCACCTGGGTGGCTCAGTCAATTAAGCATCTGCCTTCAGCTCAGGTCACGATCTCAGGGTCCTGGGATAGTGTCCTACATCCATATATCAGGCTTCCTTCTCAGTGGGGAGTCTGCTTCTCTCTCTCCCTCTGTGCCTTCCCCCTTCTTATTCTCTCTCTCTCCTTCTCTCAAATAAATAAATATTTTTTTTAAAAAAAATAAAATTCTGTCTTCTATTTTAGGCAGTTTTATTATAATTTGTCTTGAACAAGATTGTTTTGGGTTAATATCTGGTGAGAGATTATAGCTTCATAAACTTGGATATCTAAAGCTCTCCCCAGATTTGGGAAGTTCTTAGCATTTATCTTCTTAAATAAGCTTTCGGTCCCTTTCTCCCTCTCTCCTTCTAGAATTCTAACAATGTATAAGTTGCCTTATTTGATTGATTCTCATATTTTTGGTATGATTTTTTTTAAAGATTTTATTTATTTATTTGACACAGAGAGAGGGATCACAAGTAGGCAGAGAGGCAGGCAGAGAGAGAGGAGAGAGGAGGAAGCAGGCTCTCCGCCGAGCAGAGAGCCCGATGCGGGCCTCGATCCCAGGACCCTGGGATCATGACCTGAGCCGAAGGCAGAGGCTTTAACCCACTGAGCCACCCAGGCGCCCTTTGGTATGATTTTTTCACTCTTTTTTATTCTTTGTTCTCCTCTGACTGGATAATTTCAAATGACCTATTTCAATCCCATAGATTCTTACTTCTGTTTGATCAAGTCTGTTGTCAATGCTCTCTATTGCATTTTTCATTTCACTCACTGAATTCTTGAGTTCCAGATTTTCTGGTTTGTCCTTTTGTATCATCTCTCTTGTTTTGTTTCATGTGCTGTTTTCCTGGCTTCAATATATTGTCTTTTGTGTTTTCTTATAGCTCCCTGGGCTTCCTTAAAACAGCTATTTTTAATTCTTTTTTTTGGGAGGGGGGCAAATTGATCCTGCAAAGCCAGGCCAAGTTTCAACAGCCTCCTATTTGCTTTCCCTAGGGTGGTGCTGAATGTTCAAATTTATGTGATTTCTTTGAGTCCAACAGAGTTAGGTTGATTTTCAGCATATATTCACCAGCCATCTATAAGGGCTCATACTCGCTGTCCTCAGGGGCATGCACAGGAAGCCAGCCACAGTGTGGGATGGGTATCGGAGATGCCTACAAAGTGATGGGTGTGTTCATGGGCCAGCTGGGGTGGTCCACAGGTGAGGTATCCCACACAGGTGAGGCTTTCCAATGAAGTCTGCAAACACAGTTCATAGGATCTGTGTCCTTTTCATAATTTCTAAGCCCTGCCTATTTTCCTGGACCTTCTTTGCACAGCAATAATGCAGTTTGCCTCAGTATTCTGGGTTGGTTGAGACAGAGTGGGCCTCACTGGAAGCATCTGAAATAGCTGTGGAAGCCAGGCATTTACTCCCATGCTTTCACTTTCCCCTATGGGAGAAATTACCAGGCCAGGAGGGTGTCCTGTGGCACTGAGTTGTGCCTTCTTAGGGGAGCAGTAATGTAGATAAAATAAAACTATTCCCCTTATCCTCTTCAATGCATTTAATCTCAGATTTTTTCCTCCAGTGATGTGCTGAAAGTTCTTCTCTGGACTCTTAGACTTCCACAAAAGTACTCTTGTCCATGGGTCACCATCTAAATTAGTGTTCTTTGGGGTGCCTGGGTGGCTCAGTCAGTTAATGACCTTTGGCTCAGGTCATGATCTCAGGGTCCTAGGATCGACACCTCCCCCCCCACATCAGACTTCCTGCTTAGCAGGGGGCCTGCTTCTCTCTCTCCCTTTGTTTCTCTCCTGGCTTGTGCTCTCTCTCACTCACTCTTTCTCGAATAAATAAATAAGATCTTTAAAAAATAAATAAATAAGCGTTCTTTGGTAGAAAAGTTGGTAGAAAACTCTTATTGTACAATTTTGCTGATGTCATTCTCAATATGGTAAATATTAACAATTCCTAAATCTCAGTGGTAGGTGCTTGACATGTTGTGAGGATATTTTCTATATCTTAATTAAAAATAAATATTAATATTAAAATGTTATAATTTGTTTTATAAATAATGAATATTTTATATAAATAAAATACATTTTGGAAAGATTGAGGTTAAATTTTTACTAATTATCTTTAAGTACTTGGATTATAGTTGATTTTGATTCCCTCCCATATTTATTTCTATATTTCAAAACTCTTATCTAGTAAGTACTTTATTGCTCTTATATAAAAACACATTTTACGTAGAAATAATAAATACAATTTTAAAATGGTATTATTAGCTAGGGAGCAAGAGGTCAGTTATGAAGGAAGAGAGGACTGGTGTATTTTGTAACTGAGAGGATACGACCTTTGTCTCTTGTTTTCTTTTCTCAGTTGTTATGATGTTTTTAAGCTAAAATGTTTGGGGATGCTAGTAACGTAGTTTCTGCTAATATATGGTGCAATTCTATTGAAGGTTTGTTTAACCATTAGCCATTTCTGATAAAAAAAATTAATCATCTCAGAATATTAAATGTGAAAATTCTTAGAATCAGAAATGTTAGAGTAGGGAGGCCCTAAAGATCAACTAGTTTAAATCTTTAACAGATTACAAAAAATGAGCTCCAAAGTGATTAAATTACTTTAGGCCATAGAGCTAATAATGGCAGAGTTGTGACTAGAATTAAGATCTCCAGACTACTTATTTGCAAGAGTATCATGTTCACTATGTACTTATTTATTTTCTCTCTACTAAAGGAAAATCAGTAGAGAAAACCAAGAACAAAAGAAAATGGCTATGTGACTTACAAAGGTGCAATTTAAAAATCATGAATATCTTCACATGAATGATGTTTTCCAGTACAACTGTGAAAATAAAGTTAAATGCATTCCACATTAATAAGGTATAATTCATACAGCTCTTCCTATTATATCATGATTCAAATGGTGTAAGTGTCATCTTTAGTATGAAAAACATTCAGTATATATTAATCTAGATGTCAATAGGAAATGGATGACACATTCAAATGGGGAAACAGTGGAGAATTTAAGGAACAGACTTGGACAAGGGAAGTTATGGGTCACTGGAAACTGAAAAGCCATGATGAAGAATCATAATAGTAGAAACACTGAAAAAAAATATACACCCTAGAAATGAAGGGGAAAAGGAAATTAATGCTTGCCAGAAAGATCTGTGGCTGAGTCTGTAGCTATACATATAGGATTTCAAACAAAATCAGCTGTTACCTTCTTTAGAGAAACATAGCCATTGACAGCCCAAACGAGTGGGAGCCAGACGAATAAATGCCATAAATTAATTTTCTTACTGTTCTCTAATTTTCTGCCAGGGCCATTAACTGATTGAAACTACCTGGAACCCAAAGGTCAAAGGAGGCCACTGATGTTTCTTATAAGGGTAAAATGAGTAAGAGGAGATTAGATCTGGAACAATTGATTTTGGATATTTTCTCCTGGTTTACATTCCAGGCCATGGATTCTTCTCTTAAGCTACTGAACGTGGTATTAAACCCATTCACTGAGTACTTCTGATTATTTATTGTATATTTTAGTTCTAGAGGATCAATTTTTTAAAAAAGATTTTATTTATTTTGAGAGAAAGAGAGAGAGTCGGGGGAAGGGCAGATGGAGAGAATCTCAAGCAGACTCCATATTGAGCACAGAGTCTGACAGAGGGCTCCATCTCATGACCCATGGGATCATGATCTGAGCCAAAACCAAGAGCCAAAATCAGACACTTAACCAACTGAGCCACCCTGGTGCCTTTCTTGGCTGTCAATTTTTTAAAAAGAGTTTCAGTTTTATGCTGAAATTTTCCAACACATCATTAATGGTAGTAATTTTAGTCTTTATCTAATATCTCCACTATTGGACTATATTGTAAATTAGCTACAATTGTCATTTTTTCCTCTTTTTTTTAGATTTATTTATTTATTTGACAGAGAGAGAGATCACAAGTAGGCAGAGAGGCAGGCAGAGAGAGAGGAGGAAGCAGGCTCTCTGCCAAGCAGAGAGCCCTTTGTGGGCCTCGATCCCAGGACCCTGAGATCATGACCTGAGCCGAAGGCAGATTTCTTGAATTCTCCCCTCATCCAGTATTTGTTTGTCTCTCTTTTTCTCAGCTTCTTTATTCTCCATCATTTGGTCTTCTGTATCACTAATTCTCTCTTCTGCCTCATTTATGCTAGCAGTAAGAGCCTCTATTTTTGATTGTACCTCATTAATATCTTTTTTGGTTTCAACTTGGTTAGATTGTAGTTCTTTTTATTTCTCCAAGAAGGGATTTTATTTCTCCAGAAAGGGATTCTCTAATATTTTCCTTGCTTTGTTTGAGCCCAGCTAGCACCTTGATAATCGTCATTCTGAACTCTAGTTCTGTCATATTACTAATGTCCATATTCATTAGGTCCCTAGCCGTTGGTACTGCCTCTTTTTTTTTTTTGTAGTGAGTTTTTCCACCTTGTCATTTTATCCAGATAGGAATAGATGAATGAGAGAACAAAATACTAAAAGGGTAGCAGTGACCCTGGAAAAATATACACTAATGAAATCAGAAGAGACCCAAAGCCAGGGGGGAGAAGAAAGGGGGAAAAAATTAAAAAAAAATATGTATTTGACTGGTGAATAGAACAGAACTGCTCACTTGATTTTGGGCATATTTTGGTCTGTTAGAAGAAACTACCTCCCAAAATTTTAAAGAAAGAAAACATTATATATATATACATATATATATATATATATATATATATATATATATATATATATATATATATATATAAAATAAGGG
>LNAC01000647.1:756859-823805 GCA_002007465.1 Ailurus styani | reverse complement strand
ATTTGGATGCCTTTTATTTCTTTTTGTTGTCTGATTGCTGAGGCTAGGACTTCTAGTACTATGTTGAATAGCAGTGGTGATAGTGGACAGCCTTGCCGTGTTCCTGACTTTAGGGGAAAAGCTCTCAGTTTTTCTCCATTGAGAATGATATTCGCTGTGGGTTTTTCGTAGATGGCTTTGATGATATTGAGGTATGTACCCTCTATGCCTACACTATGAAGAGTTTTGATCAAGAGAGAGGGCTGTACTTTATCAAATGCTTTTTTAGCATCTATTGAGAGGATCATATGGTTCTTGTTCTTTCTTTCATTAATGTCTTGTATCACATTGATTGATTTGCCAATGTTAAACCAACCTTGCAGCCTGGGAATAAATCCCACTTGGTCATGGTGAATATTTCTTTTAATGTGCTGCTGGATCCTATTAGTTAGTATTTTGTTGAGGATTTTTGCATCCGTATTCATCAAAGATATTGGTCTGTAATTCTCCTTCTTGATGGGGTCTTTGCCTGGTTTGGGGATCAAGGTAATGCTGGCCTCATAAAAGGAGTTTGGAAGTTTTCCTTCCAATTCTATTTTTTGGAACAGTTTCAGGAGAATAGGTATTAATTCTTCTTTAAATGTTTGGTAGAATTCCCCTGGGAAGCCGTCTGGCCCTGGGCTCTTGTTCGTTGGGAGATTTTTGATGACTGCTTCAATCTCCTTACTGGTGATGGGTCTATTCAGGTCTTCAGTTTCTTCCTGGTTCAGTTTTGGTAGTTTATATTTCTCTAAGAATGCATCCATTTCTTCCAGATTGTCAAATTTGCTGGTGTAGAGTTGCTCATAATATGTTCTTAGAATTGTTTGTATTTCTTTGGTGTTGGTTGTGATCTCTCCTCTTTCATTCATGATTTTATTAATTTGAGTCCTTTCTCTTTTCTTTTGGATAAGTCTGGCCAGGGGTTTATCAATCTTATTAATTCTTTCAAAGAACCAGCTCCTAGTTTCATTGATTTGTTCCACTGTTCTTTTGGTTTCTATTTCATTGATTTCTGCTCTGATCTTTATGATTTCTCTTCTCCTGCTGGGTGTAGCCTTTCTTTGCTGTTCTTTCTCTAGCTTTTGTAGGTGTAGAGTTAGGTTGTGTACTTGAGACCTTTCTTGTTTCTTGAGAAAGGCTTGTATTGCTATATACTTTCCTCTTAGGACTGCTTTTGCTGTGTCCCAAAGATTTTGAACAGTTGTGTTTTCATTTTCATTTGTTTCCATGAATTTTTTTAATTCTTCTTTAATTTCCTGGTTGACCCATTCATTCTTGAGTAGGGTGTTCTTCAGCCTCCATGTATTTGAGGTCTTTCCAACTTTCCTTTTGTGGTTGAGTTCTAGTTTCAGAGCATTATGGTCTGAAAATATGCAGGGAATGATCCCAATCTTTTGGTACCTGTTGAGACCTGATTTGTGACCCAGAATATGGTCTATTCTGGAGAATGTTCCATGTGCACTGGAGAAGAATGTGTATTCTGTTGTTTTGGGATGGAATGTTCTGAATATATCTGTGATGTCCAACTGGTCCAGGGTGTCATTTAAAGCCTTTATTTCCTTGTTGATCTTTTGCTTTGATGATCTGTCCATTTCAGTAAGGGGGGTGTTCAAGTCCCCTACTAATATTGTATTCTTGTCAATGTGTTTCTTTGATTTTGTTATTAATTGGTTTATATAATTGGCTGCTCCCATGTTAGGGGCATAGATATTTATGGTTGTTAGATCTTCTTGTTGAACAGATCCATTTAGTATGATATAGTGANTCTCTTATGATATTCTTTGTCTTAAAATCTAATTTATCTGATAGAAGGATTGCCACTCCAGCTTTCTTTTGCTGTCCACTGGCATGGAAAATTGTTTTCCACCCCCTCACTTTAAATTTGGAGGTGTCTTTGCGTGTAAGATGAGTTTCTTGTAGACAGCATATCGATGGGTCTTGTTTTTTTATCCATTCTGATACCCTGTGTCTTTTAGTTGGGGCATTTAGTCCATTTACATTCAGAGTAACTATTGAGAGATATGCATTTAGAGCCATTGTATTGCCTGTAAGGTGACTGTTACTGTATATTGTGTTTCTTCCTTTCTGGTCTATGTTTCTTTTAGGTTCTCTTTGCTTAGAGGACCCCTTTCAATATTTCCTGTAGGACTGGCTTGGTGTTTGCAAATTCCTTTAGTTTTTGTTTGTCCAGGAAGCTTTTTATCTCTCCTTCTATTTTCAATGACAGCCTAGCTGGATATAGTGTTCTTGGCTGCATATTTTTCTCGTTTAGTGCTCTGAATATATCATGCCAGCTCTTTCTGGCCTTCCAGATCTCTGTGGATAGGTCTGCTGTCAGTCTAATATTTCTACCATTGTATGTTATAGATCTCTTGTCCCGAGCTGCTTTCAGGATTTTCTCTTTGTCACTAAGACTTGTAAGTTTTAGTATTAGATGACGGGGTCTGGACCCATTTTCATTGATTTTGAGGGGGGTTCTCTGTGCCTCCTGGATTTTGATGCTTTCCCCTTTGCCAAATTAGGGAAATTCTGTAGTATAATTTGCTTCAATATACCTTCTGCCCCCCCTTCCTCTTTTGGGATCCCAATTATTCTAATATTGTTTCATCTAATGGTATCACTTATCCTTCGAATTCTCCCCTCATGGTCCAGTAGTTGTTTGTCTCTCTTTTCCTCTGCTTCTTTATTCTCTGTCATTTTGTCTTCTAAATCACTAATTCTGTCTTCTGCCTCATTTATCCTAGCAGTAATAGTCTCCATTTTTTTTGCACCTCATTACTAGCTTTTTTGATTTCATCTTGGTTAGATTTTAGTTCTTTTATTTCTCCAGAAGGGTTTTTATTTCTCCAGAGAGGGATTCTCTGTTATCTTACGTGCTTTTTTCGAGCCCAGCCAGCACCTTGATAATCGTCATTCTGAAGTCTAGTTCTGTCATATTACTAATGTCTGCATTGATTAGGTTCCTAGCCATCGTTACAGCCTCTTGTTCTTTTTTTTTTGTGTGGTGATTTCTTCCTCCTTGTCATTTTATGCAGATAAGAATAGTTGGTTGAGAGAACAAAATACCAAAGGGTAGCAATGACCCCAGAATAATATACACTAACCTAATCAGAAGAGACCTGAAACTGGGGGGAGAAGAATGAGGGAAAAAAAAAAACAAAACAAAAAATAAACAAACAAAAAAACCCAAAACAAACAAAAACAAAAACAAAAACAAAAAAATAAAATAAGACCCTATATCTTTATCTATATTATCTTTTTTTGTTTCTGTATCTATCTCTGTGTCTGACTCTGTCTCTATCTCTATTAGACTAGTGAGTTGACAGACCCTATATGTATACAAAAAATAAGGTTAAATACAATGAAGAGTTTCAATATGATTATAACAATGAAAATTAAAAAAGATTAAAATGTGTTGATCCGATATAATAGTTAAAAAACGTTAAAAGAGGAAAGAGGAAAAAATTTAAAAGAAATGAGTAAGAAGAAAAATAAAATTTAAAGAATTTAACTTCAAATGACTAAAGTATCATGGGGAAAAAACTATGAATTGTCTGCGTTGCTTTCTCCTAGGCAGGGGCCAGACTAAGTAATAAGCTAGGGTTTGCTCTTGAGATCTTTTGTTCCCTGAACACTCGCTGTACAGCTTTGGAGGATGAGACTGAAAATGGCGG
Source organism: Ailurus styani (assembly GCA_002007465.1). NCBI lineage: Eukaryota > Metazoa > Chordata > Mammalia > Carnivora > Ailuridae > Ailurus > Ailurus styani. The sequence goes on along the minus strand of LNAC01000647.1, from coordinate 820,110 downwards.
CCTCCTAATCTCTGACTCAGAGGAGCCAAGAGCTCGGGACCGACCTCACTCCTCAGTGCTTCCTCAGAGAAAAGCAGTCAGTCCCTCCTGTCTCCCTGGTCTTGGGCTGGACTCCGAGCTCACCTGGCCTGTGACTGAGCATTTCTATCTCTGGCACGCCACCCCGTTTAGAATCTCCAAACCTGGCAGATTCCTGCAGCCGCTCCCATGCCGCTCCTCCTGGAGGAGGAAGGAGGGGGTCTCTCCGGGTCTGCTTCCCGTGGGGTGCCCGCTCAAAGAGCCTTGGCCTGACTGTGCTTTGGATCACAGCCCAAGGTAACACCAAGCTGAGAGACACCTTCTCAGCTTGGCTCCGTCTTTCCAGTCGGCTTCTCCTCTCTGATACCTGGGAGCTCTGTTGCGCTCAGACACCCCTGATCTTTTTGTGTGCGTGGGTCCTGAGACCATGTTGTCCCCACAAGGGCTTCATCCCCCACTTGGCCTCTGGGGCGACGTCCCTCAGTGGAGTAGACTTCTAACAGTTCCAAGTTTGTGCTCTGCTACTCTCTCACTTGCTGGGAGCCGGCCCCTCCCCCCAGGGTCTATCTTCCCATCGCTTCATATTCAGTTCTCCGCATGTCCTACCTTCTGGAAAGTGGTCGATTTTCTGTTCCTAGAATTGCTGCTCTTCTTCTCTTTGATCTCCTGTAGAATTTGTAGGTGTTCAGAATAGTTTGATAGCTATCTGGATGAATTTCTGGGACCTGATGATAATTGGTCTCCTACTCCTCCGCCATCTTGCTGCTTCTCCAAGCAGGAATATTTCTTAACTCACTTTATGATGCTAACAAAACTTTAATTCTTTTTTTTTTTGACTGACTTATTTTTTTTAATTTTATTTTTATTCTTTGCCCAAGGCGTACAGGTCTGTGAATCATCAGGCTTACATCTTTCACAGCATTCACCAAAGCACAAACCCTCCCCAATGTCCATAACCTATCCACCCCAAAACTTTAATTCTTAAATCCGACAAATACATTTTATTTATTTATTTATTTATTTATTTATTTATTTATTTTAAAGATTTTATTTCTTTATATAACAGATAGAGAGAGATCACAAGTAGGCAGAGAGAGAGGAGGAAGCAGGCTCCCCACTGAGCAGGGAGCCCGATGCTGGCCTCAATCCCAGGACCCTGAGATCATGACCGGAGCCGAAGTCAGAGGCTTTAACCCACTGAGCCACCCAGGCGCCCTGACAAATACATTTTAATAAATGGAACAAATCTAGATCAATCTCTTTTATAAACATAAATTAAAAAATCCTGAATAACCTTTTAACTACACCAATCAATGGTAAATGAAAAGGAAAAAATTTACTGTTTTATTTATTGCTATTATACATAGTTTAATGTTTAAATATCTGAAAACAGAATTTACCATATTACTATTTCCTCTCAATGTTGGGGCATAGTCATTCAGCCAATATTTGTTCAGGAATTTCACAATCAAAATTCTTTGCTATGCTTATCTTGTTAAAAATCTCAGAATCATGAGACTCTTGATCAATTCTTCCTGGACAACTGCTTCAGTTGCTACAACGTATAGAAAAACTTTTACTTTTTCTTCTCATATCTTTTGAGCAATATAAAACCAACATTTCACTCAGAGTTTTAGTGGGCATGAGTTCCTAACTATAGGTTATATTTTCCATAAGCTTTTAAAACTGCATGTAGCAATTTGACTAACTTTTGGATATTGCAGAGTGAATAGAAGTGATGTGTGCAACATTCTGACATTATTTTAAAAATAAAATTTCTTTTGCTCCACTTTTTCTTTTACTCCCCTTATGGGTTAGGGCAGTGATTGATATGGCCATCGTGTAAATGCTGTCCATGTTGATGAAGGCACCACCAATGGAGCAGGGAGGGATTGGCAATGAAACAAAATAGAATACACATAGTTTCTTTCCCAGCATTGTAGAATCAAGCAGTCTACTCACCCTGGACAGCCCATGCATCACTGTACTGTCACATATGGGAAAATAAAGCCTCATCTGGTTTGAGCTGTTATATTTGTGGTTGTCTTTGTTACAGCAGAGTAATTTATATACTAATTAATAACTGAAGAAAATAAAACTCTACAATAAAGATGTTTAATTATTATGTAACAAGAAATTTGGAGGTTTCCATATTTGTCAAAATGCCTAAGAAATGATGGCAGATAGCCAGGCTCCCCCCCCCCCCCCGGTTTTTATTCTTAGTTTTATATTCTCAAATTCTCAAATAAATTTTCCTGTCCCAAAATGACATCTCCAAATATCTTTTCTTCATAAAATGAATTTCATTTAAAGTTAAAAGGAGTATGATTTCCCCCAAATCTCCAGTATCCTTTACCTTCTGGCTCTGCACATAAGTGCATTTACCTTACCCCTAAAAGGAATCACTCACAAAATGGTAATGAGATTATTTTCTTGGTTTAGGTCAATCATGGTTTCCCTAAGGCTTGGAGAATGACACACATATTGCTACTGGAATAAATTGAATTTCTATAAAATAAGGAATGTGGGAGGCTGGTGGGCCTTTGGAAAGCCACCAACAGTGACAAGTCCACCTATTTCCTATATAATTATACAGGTGCTGTCTCCCAATATATAAATATTTTTTTCTTTTCTTTTTCAATGTATTTATAGCCTTTCAAAGTGAGAAAGGCTCATCTAGTTAACAAATCTAGCTTGAAACAAATGGTATTTGGTGTTTGCACTTATCTGTTAAGTTCAGATGTGGCTCTTCTATCAAAAAAGATAAATTTCCTGTCCCCAGTGTATTCATTATACAATGATGGAGAAGGAATAAAATAACTTCATTTTAAGTGGAAGGGGAAGGGATTCACAGTTTTTGTTGGTCCACAGTATGTATCAAAACTTACCAGAAAGTGTTAGTATTGATTTTCTGCCTTCAGTGGGATAAGCTATTTGCTGATGTGATGGATTAATTATATTAATTGATTTTTGAATTCTGAATAGGCATTTTATATGTGGAATAAGTCCCTCTTGGTCATTCTGTATTACTCATTTTACACATTGTTGAAGTCAATTTGCTAATATTGTGTTGAGGATTTTTGCATTTATGTTCATTGCAGATACTGGTCTGTACTTTTCCCTTCTTGTAATGTTTTTATGAGGTTTTGGTATTAGAGAAATGCTGGCTTTATAGAATGAGTTAGAAAGTATTCCCTCTGCTTCCATTCGCTGGGAGAGATTGTAAATAATTGGTATGATTTCTTAAATTATAGTAGAATTTACCAGTGCAACCATCTGGGCCTGGTGCTTTGTTTCGGAAGGTAATGAATTATTAATTCAATTCCTTTCATAGATATAGGCTTATTCCAATTATATATTTCTGCTTGTGTGAATTGCGGTAGCTCTCTTTTTCAAATAACTTGTCCATTTTATCCAGATTATCTAATTTGTGGACATAGAGTTCTTCAGAATATTCTGTTATCCCTTTAATTATTTGGGTTCAGTAATAATATCCTCCTTTTTTTTCTGATATTAGGAAATTGTGTCTTTTTTTCCCCCTGTGGGTTAGCCTGGCTAGAATTTTATCAATGTCCCAAATATTTTCCAAGTACCAACTTTTGGTTTTACTAGTTTTCTATTGATTTCATGTTTTTAATTTCTTTCAGTTCTGCTCTATTTTTTCTTTTCTTCTCTTTGCTTCAGGTTTATATTTCTCTTCTTCCTCTAGTTTCCTAAAGTGAAAGCTTTTATTATTAAATTTAGATTTTTTTCTTTACTAATATATGCATTCAGTGTTATAAACGTCCCCTTAAGCCTGCTGTTTACCAAATCACACACGTTTTGATGAGTTGTTTTCACTTTCATTTAGTTCAAAATAATTTTAAATTTCTCTTGAGACTTCTTTGACCCATTTGCTACTTAGAAGTGTGTTCTTTATTCTCCAGTTATTTTCTAGCTACCTTTCTGTTATTTCGTAGCTTAGTTCCACTAGGGTCTGAAAGTATGATTTCTCTTTCTAATAAATTTCTTAAAGTATGTTTTATAATCCTGAAGGCGGCCTATTTTGCTGAATGTTCCATGTGAGCTTGAGAAGAATGTGTATTTTCCTGTTGTTGGATGAAGTGTTTTATAAATGTCAATTAGATTCAGTTGATTGATGGTGCTGCTCTGTTCAACTGTAACCTCAGTGATTTTCTGCCTGCTGGTCTGTCAATTACTGATAGAGGGGTGTTGAAGTCTCCAGCTATAATAGCGGATTCATCTATTTTTCCTTGCAGTTCTATCAGTTTTACCTCATTCATTTTGACATTCTTCCATTAAGCACATGCACATTAAGATTGTTATGTTATATCATTTTGGGGCAATGACCAGTTTATCATGATAAGATATCCTTTTTTATTCCCGATAATTTTCCTTCTTCTAAAGTGTGGTTTACTTGACATTAATATGGCTATGCAAGCTTTTTTGATTAGTGTTAGCATTATCTATCATTCTCTATCCCTTCACTTTTAATATAGATGTATGTTATATTTAGATTGGAATTCTTGGGGTGCCTGGGTGACTTAGTAGGTTAAGCATCTACCTTCATCTCAGGTCATGATCCTAGGGTCCTCGGTTCGAGTCCCACGTAAGGCTCTCTGCTAAGCAGGGAGTCTGCTTCTCCCTCTGCTCTTCCCCACTGTCCATGCTTATGCTCTCTGTCTCTCTCTTTCTCAAGTAAATAAATAAAATACTTGAAAAAAAATAAAAGTAGGTTTTTTGTAAACAACATGTAGTTGGGTCTTGCCTTTTTATCCATTCTTTAAATTTCTTTTTTTATTTGGCATATGTAGAACATTGCAGTTTAAAGTGATTATTGATATACTTGAATTGATATGTACCATATGTATAACTATTTTCTACTTTCCTTATTTTTTTGTCCACACTTTTTTGCTTCTTTGGTTTTAATTATTTTATATAATACCATTTTTTCTTTTCTTTTAGCATGTCAATTATACTTATTTTGAAAAATTTTTGTGGTTACTCTAGAATTTATAATACATGTACATTTATGAGTAATTTAAGTTCATTTTCATATAGCACTCTACTACTTCATGGGTAGTGCAGTTACTTTATGACAGAGTATTTCCAGTTTGTCCCTCTCATCCCTTAAAATATTGCTGTCATTAATTTAACTTAGCCATAAGCTATAATTACTGAATACATTGTTGCCAATACTTATTATGAACAGTTAATTCTATTAAATAAAGATGAGAAAAATGAAAATTTTATTTTACCCTCATGTCTTCCTTCTCTAATGTGTTTCCTTTTTCACATAGATTTTAGTGTTTGATCTGTCTTATCCCTTCTCTTTGAAGAATATATTTTAACCTTTGTTGCAAGGCAGATCTACTGGTGACAGTATCCCTGTTTTTGTTCATGTGAGAGAGCCTTTATATCTCCTTCACTCTTAATTTTTTTTTAAGTCTAGGTGAAACTCAGGTAACATGAAACATTTTAAACTACACAATTCATTGCATCACCTTAAAGGGAATTTCCATACCGATTAAATAGTCACTCTTTATTCCCCCAATCCCTGAACCCTGAGAATCACTAATCTCTCTCTCTCTCTCTCTCTCTCTCTCTCTCTCTCTCTCTCTCTCTCTCTTTTTGTCTATGGAGTTACCCATTTTGGAAATTTTCTATAAATGAAAGCAAATTATATGCCACATTATCGATCTTGATTTTTCATTTAGTGTAATGTTTTTAAGGTTTATCCATTGTATTGTGTTGACTTGGTATTCTGCTGTTTTGCTGAAGTCATTTGTTAGTTCCAACAATTTTTTTTAGACTTTTTGGGTTTTCTACATGTAAGGTTATATCATCTGTAAACAGAGACAATTTTACTTCACTTCCAATTTGGATGCCTTTTCTTTCCTTTTCTTGCCTAATTGCTCTGGCCAGAACATCTAGTACTATGTTAAATAGAAGTGATAAAAGCAGGCATCCTTGCTTTGTTCTGGATTTTGGTCAAAAATCTTTTAGTCTTTCACCTTTGAGTATGATGTTCACTATGGGGTTTTTATATGGGGCTTTTATTATGTTGAGTAGTATCCTTCTATTCTTAGTTTAATGTTTTTATCATTAAAGGTTACTGAATTAGGTCAAATGCTTTTTATGTACCAGTTGAGGATTTTTTTTCTCTTCATTCTCTTGGTGTGGCATATTCCATTGATTAATTTTTGTATGTTTTTTTTGACATTCACCTTTTATTGCCCTCAATTTATTTTATTTTTTAACATCTTAATTTTATTTTTTTCAGTGTTCCAAGATTCATTGTTTATGCACCACGCCCAGTGCTCCATGCAATACGTGCCCTCCTTAATACCCACCACCAGGCTTACCCATCCCCCTCCCCTTCCCTTCCATAACCCTTAGTTTGTTACTCAGAATCCACAGTGTCTCATCATTCGTCTCCCCCTCCAATTTACCCCAATTCACTTTTCCTTTCCTTCTCCCAATGCCCTCCATTTTATTCCTTATGTTCCACAAGTAAGTAAAACCATATGACAATTGACTTTCTCTGCTTGACTTACTTCACTCAGCATAATCTCCTCCAGTCCCATCTATGTTGATGCAAAAGTTGGTTATTCATCTCTTCTGATGGCTGAGTAACATTCCATTGTATATATGGACCACATCTTCTTTATCCATTTGTCTGTTGAAGAGTATCTCAGCTCTTTCCACAGTTTGCTAATTGTGGACATTGCTGCTATGAACATTGGGGTACATATGGCCCTTCTTTTCACTACATCTGTAACTTTGGGGTAGATACCCAGTAGTGCAATTATAGGGTTATAGAGTAGGTCTATTTTTAATTTTTTGAGGAATCTCCACACTGTTTTCCAAAGTGGCTGCACCAACTTGCATTCCAACCAACAGTGTCAGAGGGTTCCCCTTTCTCCACATCCTCTCCAACACTTGTTGTTTCCTGTCCTGTTAATTTTGGCCATTCTGACTGGTGTAAGATGGCATCTCAATGTGGTTTTGATTTAAATTTCCCTGATGGCCAAGGATGATGAACATTTTTTCATGTGTCTGTTGGCCATTTGTATGTCTTCTTTGGAGAAGTATCTGTTCATGTCTTCTGCCCATTTTTTGACATGATTATCTGTTTTTTTGGGCATTGAGTTTGAGGAGCTCTTTATAGATCTTGGATATCAGCCCTTTGTCTGTAGTGTGATTTGCGAATATCTTCTCCCATTCTGTGGGTTGCCTCTTTGTTTTGTTAACTGTTTCCTTTGCTGTGTAGAAGCTTTTTATCTTGATGAAGTACCAAAAGTTCATTTTCTCTTGTGTTTCCTTTGCCTTTGGAGACTTGTCTTGAAAGAAGTTGCTGTGGCTGATGTCGAAGACGTTACTGCCTATGTTCTCCTCTAGGATTTTGATAGATTCCTGCCTCACATTGAGGTCTTTAATTCATTTTGAGTTTCTTTGTGTGTGGTGTGAGAGAATGGTCAGGTTTCATTTTTCTATACATAGCTGTCCAATTTTTCCAGCACCATTTATTGAAGANTATTTTTTCCTGCTTTGTCGAAGATTATTTGACCATAGAGTTGAGGGTCCATATCTGGACTCTCTACTCTGTTCCATTGGTCTATGTGTCTGTTTTCGTGCCAGTACCATGCTGTCTTGGTGACATGGTGTCACAGCTTTGTAGTAAAGCTTGAAATCAGGCAACATGATGCCCCCAGCTTTGTTTTTCTTTTTCAACATTTCCTTAGCGATTCAGGGTTTTTTTCTGGTTCCATACAAATTTTAGGATTGTTTGTTCCAGCACTTTGAAGAATGCCAGTGGAATTTTGGTTGGAATGACATTGAAAGTATAGATTGCTCTGGGCAGTATAGACATTTTAACAGTGTTTATTCTTCCAATCCATGAGCGTGGAATGCTTTTCCATCTTTTTGTGTCTTCTTCAGTTTCTTTCATGAGTGTTCTGTAGTTCCTTGAGTACGGATCCTTTACCTCTTTGGTTAGGTTTATTCCAAGGTATCTTAGGTTCTTGCTGCATAGTAAATGGAATCAATTCTCTAATTTCCCTTTCTATAGTTTCATTGCTAGTGTATAAGAAAGCAACTGATTTCTGTGGATTGATTTTGTATCCTGCCACATTACTGAATTGCTGTATGAGTTCTAGTTGTTTGAGGGTGGAGTCTTTTGGGTTTTCCATATAAAGAATCATGTCATCTGCAAAGAGAGAGAATTTGACTTCTTCTTTGCCAATTTGAATACCTTTTATTTCTTTTTGTTGTATGATTGCTGTTGCTAGGACTTCTAATACTATGTTGAACAATAGTGGTGAGAGTGGCCATCCTTGTTGTATTCCTGATCTCAGTGGGAAGACTGTCAGTTTTTCCCCATTGAGAATGATATTTGCTGTGGGTTTTTCATAGATAGATTTTATCAAGTTGAGGAATGTTCCCTCTATCCCTATACTTTGAAGAGTTTTGATCAGGAACAGATGCTGTATTTTGGCAAGTGCTTTTTCTGCACGAACTGAGAGGACCATGTGATTCTTCTCTTTTCTCTTATTTATTTATTCTATCACATTGATTGATTTGGGAATGTTGAACCACCCTTGCATCCCAGGGATAAATCCCATCTGGTCATGGTGGATGATCTTTTTGATGTACTGTTGGATCCTATTAGCTAGAATCTTGTTGAGAATCTTGGCATCCATATTCTTCAGGGACGTTGGTCTGAAATTCTCCATTTTGATGGGGTGTTTGCCTGGTTTGGAGATCAAGATAATGCTGGCTTCATAGGGAGAGTCTGGAAGTTTTCCCTCTGTTTCTATTTTTTGAAACAGCTTCAGGAGAATATGTATTATTTCTTCTTTGAATGTCTAGTAGAATTCCCCAGGGAACTATCAGGTCCTGGACTCTTGTTTTTTGGGATGTTTTTGATGTTGTTACTTAGATATTGGTCTATTCAAGTTGTCAATTTCTTCCTGTTTCAGTCTTGGAAATTTATAGATTTTTAGAAATGGATCCATTTCTTCTATGTTGCTTCACTTATTGGCATATAACTGTTAATAATAATTTCTGATGATTGTTTCTATTTCCTTGGTGTTAGTCATGATCTCTCCCTTTTCCTTCATAGTTTTAATAATTTGGGTCCTCTCTGTTTTCTTTTGGATTAGTTTGGCCAGTAGTTTATTGATCTTATTAATTCTTTCAAAGAACCAGCTTCTAGTTTCATTGGTGTGTTCTACTGAATCTCTAGTTTCTAATTCATTGATCTCTGCTCTAATCTTAATTATTTCCCTTCTTGTTTGTGGGCTTGGCTTAATTTGTTGTTGATTTTCCAGTTCTTTAAGGTGTAAAGAGAGTTGATGTATTCGGGATTTTTCAATTTTTTTGAGTGAGGCCTGGATAGCTATATATTTCCCCCTTAGGGGACCGCCTTTCCCATCTCCCATAGGTTTTGGACCCATGTGCCTTCATTCTCATTGGTTTCCATGAATTGTTTAAGTTCTTCTTTGATTTCCTGGTTGATCCAAAAATTCTTGAGCAGGATGGTCTTTAGCTTCCAAGTGTTTGTATTCCTTCCAAACTTTTTCTTGTGGTTGAGTTCCAGTTTCAAAGCATTGTGGTCTGAGAATATGCATGGAATAATCTCAGTTTTTTGGTGTCGGTTGAGACCTGATTTGTGACCCAGTGTGTAGTCTATTCTGGAGAAAGTTCCATGTGTCCTTGAGAAGAATGAGTATTCTGTTGTTTTAGGGTGGAATGTTCTGTATGTATCTGTGAGGTCCATCTGGTCCAATGTGTCATTCAAATCTCTTGTTTCTTTGTTGATTTTCTGCTTAGATTATCTGTGTGTTGCTGAGAGTTGCATGTTAAGATCCCCTAAAATTAATGTATTCATATCAATATGACTCTTTATTTTGTTTAACAGTTTACTTATGTAGTTGGCTGCTCCCATGCTGGGGGCATAAATATTTACAATTGTTAGATCTTCTTGGATAGATCCTTTAAGAATGATGTAGTATCCTTCTGTATCTCTGACCAGTCTTTAGCTTAAAATCTAATTTATCTGATATGAGAATCACTTCCCTAGCTTTCTTTTGAGACTCATTGGCATGAAAGATGGTTCTCCTTCCCTTCACTTTCAGTCTGGATGTATCTTTAGGTTCAAAATGTGTATCTTGTAGATAGCATATGGACAGGTCCTGTCATTTTATCCAGTCTTCAACCCCGTGCCTTTTTATGGGAGCATTTAGGCCGTTCATGTTGAGAGGGGTTATTGAAAGGTAAGTTTTTATTGACATCATGTTCTCTGTGAAGTCCTTGTTTATATACATTGTCTCTGTAATTTTCTGTTCTGTGTCACTCTTGGGTTCTTTCTTCTTTTACAGAACCCCCCTTAATATTTCTTGTAGTGCTGGCTTGGGGGTCACATAATCTTTTAGACCTTGCCGGTCTTGGAAGCTCTTTATCTCTCCATTCATTCTGAATGTCAGCCTTGCTGGATAAAGTATTCTTGGCTGCATGTTCTTCTCATTTAGTGCCCTGAATGTGTCTTGCCAGCCCTTGCTGGCTTGCAGAGTTTCTATGGACAGGTCTGACGTTATTCTGATGGTCTTTCCTCTGTACATAAAGAATCTCTTCCCTCTAGTTGCCCTTAAGGCCTCCTGTGTGAATTTATGATTCATGAATCTCACAATTAAGTGTCTGGAGGTCTTTCTAGACTCGTTGATCTTGGAGGGTGTTCTCTCTGCCTCTAGGACACGAACACTTATTCCATTCCCCAGATTAGGGAAATTTTCATCCAGTATTTGTTCAACTATATCTTCTAGTCTTCTTTCTCCACCCCCTCAGGGATCCCAATAATTCTAACATTGGAATGTTTCATGGCATCATTTATTTCCCTAAATGTGTTTTCATGGCTTCTAAGTTGTTTGTTCCAGGCCTCCTCCTGATCTTGCTTTTCTGTCAGTTTGTCTTCTATATCACTAATTAGATCTTCTGTCCAATAGTTCTGTGGCAGAGGTCACAGTCTCTGAATTTTTCCACTGTTGGGTATTCCTCCTAGTCATTTTGGTGAGAGGTGGTCGAGGGGACATATAGCTGAATATATCAATCACGATCCAGTCAAGGTTACCCTTGGAAAGTTTTGGAGCAATTGGAAGTCACCACCAAAAAGAAAGAAAAAAAGAAAGAGAAAAAGAGAGGAAAAAAAGAAAAAACCCAGCCAAAGTGAGTCCCAAAAGTTAGATTTATAAGGTACATAAACAAAAACGAACAAATAAAAAGCCTGACAAAAGTAAAAGACAAGAAAGAAAGAAAGAAAGAAAGAAAGAAAGAAAGAAAGAAAGAAAAGAAACCCAGCCAAAGTGAACCCCAGGAATAAGATTTATATAGTACAAAAACAAATACACAGAAACACAGACAAAAGAATAAGATGGGAAGGTGGGCGAGGAAAGTTATTTCAGTACTTCCTGGGTGTATCTTGTTATCTTTGTTAAAGGACTCAACTTTCCAGAGATACAGGGAAATTAAAACTGGTTTACACATAGGGGTAGTATATACATATACATAGGGGAATATACATATACATATACATGTACATATACATATACATAGGGGAAGGAAAAAATGATTACCTTGAAGCTTCTATCTATCTATCTATATTAAAAAAGAAAAAGGAAAAGAAACCCAGGTATATGTATGAAAAAGTTCAAGTTAAAAAGTTATTATGTAACATGTTATATTGAATATCTAGTTGTAATGGTAAGTAGGTTAAAAAATAAAAGAAGAAGAATTGTGAGAATGAATTAAAAAAAAGTTGTATCTATGAAATATCCAGGTTTTGGGGCAACACCGGGGGCTTAATGTATTGTTTTCTCCTGATGTTGGAGTTTTACAGTTTTATGGGGACCCTGTGGTTATTGTCTTCTTGTTCTTTTGGCATGTCTTCTGGGAGAGGTTCCTACTGCATTGTTTTTTAGTCAGTCTTGCTTGGGGTGTGTCGCCCTGCCCCCTATCAAGGGTCTGAGATCTGTGGAAATTGGTACTTCAGGATTTTGTTCTCTGGAGGTTTTTGTTCTTGAGCAGCTTTTTGCAGCTTTTCAGAGGGCTAGCATAAAGTAAACTCTCCACACCCAGTCCTCCGCCTCAGAGAGAAGCCTCAGTCTGCTCCCCACTGCATGGTCCAGAACACACAGACTCCCCCTCTGCAATCTCTACTGAACACTGCAACCTCCTACAGGTGGTGTGCACTCCCATTCACTGTCTCAGTGTTCACCTGAGGCCCCTGCTTGTCTTTGCACCCCCGTGCCACTAGAACTACAAGCGATATTGGTCCGGGGGAGCCCAATCTTGGTGGTTGCCATTGCCGGGACTGCTGTCTGGGGTCCACACCCATGACTTGGCGGTGGTGCAGGTCACGGAACGCTGCGGGTCCAGGGACCTCCAGCAGGAGCCTGACCCAGGCTCTCTCAGGCGTGGGCAGGGGTGCAGTTCACAGCCCCAGCGGTAGGGCAAGCAGTGGAAAGCCATGGGCTCAGGGACCATCAACTGGGGCCCCCACTGGGCTTTCTCAGGCACAGGTTGGCACTGGCTGTGACCGCCCTGGGACTGTGTTCTTATGTCCGTGCCTGTGGCTGCCCGACTCCACCAAATGCCCCTTAAGACCCTTTGTTCTTTTTGAGTGTTTTTAACTAGACTCCAATTTAATGCTGGTCCCCAAGCACAGGGCACTTTTGCATTGAGGCATTACTTTCTAATAGGTTGCTTCTGGTAGCTCCCTGCCCCTTCTGTTTATCCTCCGATATCAGTCCGAGCGATCCCACTCCACTGACCTCTCCACTGATCATATTCTGCCCCTATAGAGATCCAGAAGTGTATAATCTTACATCTCAGGCTGATTTCATGGGTGTTCAGAGTGTTCTGGTAGATATTTATCTCAATTTAGGGGACTGGCTGAAACAGGGTCTCGTACTTCTCTGTTATCTTGCCCCTCCTCCCTAATTTTTGTATGTTGAATCATCCTTGCATTTTAGTAATAAGTCCTCCTTGGTCATGGTGTACAATCCTTTTAATATGCTGCTGAGTTCTATTCACTAGTTAGTATTTTGGGGGGATTTTTTTCATCAATGTTCATAAAAGATATTAGTTTGTACTTGACTTTTCTTCTAGTATTTTTGTCTGGCTTTGGTATCATGGTAATGCTGGCCATTTGCAATGAGTTAGCAAGCATTCTCTATTCTTGAATTTTTTTGAAAATTTGTGAAGGATTATTGTTAATTCTTCTTTAAATGTTTGGTAGAATTTGTCAATGAAACTATCAGATCCAGGGCTTTTTGTTACTGGGAAGTTTATGATTAGTGATTTAACCTCCTTACTAATTATAAGTCTATTCAGATTTTCAATGTCTTCATAGTTTAGTAATTGGTAGGTTTGTGTTTCTAGGAATTTGTCTATTTCACTCAAGTTCTCCAATTTGAGTTTTATCGATTTTCTGTATCATTTTTCTCTTCTCTATTTCATTTATCTATGCTCTAATCTTTATTATTTATTTCCTTCTTCTAGCTTTGGGTTTCATTTGTTCTTAATTTTTTAGTTCTATCTGACTATCCATATTTAACCTAAGCACCCCTCTCTCTTCTGTAAGCTTCAAGAAAGAGACAACACATGACAATATCCTGAAATTTACTCTCACTTCTTATGATAAGTCATCATTTGGCATGTAGGTTGAATCACAGGATATAACAGGAAAAAAAATTGACCACATGTTTTGTTCCATATAGAAAAAGTAATAAGTTTCTCATCCTGATATGATTGGGTTACCACATGCCCTCATTTTCCCTTCTTTACGTATCTGTTTTGCAGTTTAGTGACTATAGTGTTTATACCACCCAATTTTTTAGTAATCAAGGTATTTATCAAGTGTGAGATGTTTGGATAAAATTAATAGCAAATGTTACTATTAGTGCTCATTGACTAGCATTTTGTCACAAACAAATCTATGAAATAATCACCAGGAAAGGAGTATGAGATTAGCACACTTTGTTAAGACCCATCATGATTCATCCTCTGTGGCTATAGATATTCCCCCTCCCTTCCCTGGGCATATTGCTGACTTAACACACTTTAGATTTTATAAAATTATGTTGAAGGAATGGCTGTTAGGTAAGCAACCAACTCTATATCAAGCATATATTTCCTTTGATTTCATTATATCACAGTCTCCTGAGTTTTCTCCCATTTCTTTAACTTCTCATACTTATTTTATGAGTCTTGCTTCTGCTTAACCAAATACTGGTGTTTTTTAGAGCTCTGGCTTTTGCTTTTTTTCCTTCTATTTTCCTACTCTACATATCATTCTACAATATACTCATCTAGTTTCATGGTTTCAGTTGCCTCATAAGTGCTGACAGTTGTCACACACACACACACACACACACACACACACACACACACACCTCCATTGACCAGATTTTACTATTTAGGACTGTACACCCAGCTAGCTACTAAATATCTATAACTTTGACCAACAGGCATCTCAAACTCATGATGATCAAGACTAGGAATTTTTTTCTTACAAAACCTGTTTATTCTGTTGTCATTGCAGTAGCAATTCATTAAACTGCCCAATCAAGGGCCATAGGTGTCATCTTACAGTCCTATCTTTCCTCAGTCTCTACATACAGATTATTACCAAGTCAGGATAAATCTTATATTGAAAAGGTGGAAGAAGGTAAGATTAACCAAAGGAATATATAGAGTAAGAAATAGACCTAGTAATAAGTCTAAGAAATGTTAATATCTAAAGAATAGCTATGGAGAGGAACTACAAAAGAATGCATAGTAATTATAACTAATAATGTATAATTGAAATTTGTTAGGAGCATAGATCTTAAGTGCTCTCATCACACACACAAAATGGAACTATGTCAGGTGATGTATATATTAAATATGGTAACTATCACACAAGGTATATTTACTTCAAAACACCATATTGTACACTTCAAGTATATACACTTTTTAAATTTGTCAAAAGTATCTAATAAAGCTGGAAAAATTAAAAAATAAAGAATATACCTAAATGACCAAAAAAAAAAACACCCAGGTATAAAGAGAAAAATATGACTTTCTGAGAGGAAAGTGAAAAAAAGACTTTCAGGAAGGTAGAAATAACTCTTTCACAGCCAGTGGTGATAGGGGTGGCCATCTCTTAGGACTAGTGCCACAAGAGCTGCAAGACTGGGAGCAGGAGAAAGACCTTCCACAAGAAGTGGAAGTATGAGCTGTGGTGCCCTGCTGCCAACACACAGTCTGTATTCTGGGAGTCAGTAAGAAATACCATGCCCGGGGCCTGGGTGGCTCAGTCGGTTAAGCATCTGCCTTCCGCTCAGGACATGATCTCAGGGTCCTGGGATAGATCCCTACATTGGGCTCCCTGCTCAGTGGGGAGTCTGCTTTTCCCTCTCCCTCTGCTTCTCCCCCAGCTCATACTCTCTCTCTCTCTCTCTCTCTCTCAAATAAATAAATAAATAAATAAATAAATAAGATCTTAAAAAGAAAAAAAAATAAGTACCATGTTTTCAGGCTGGACATGGGGAATGGGGAACTTCTCCTGGGGCTCCAAGTGTTTTATGTGCAAAACAAGGATTATTGATGTTATCTACAGTGCATCCAAGAATGAACTAGTCAGCACCACGACTCTGGTAAAGAACTGTATTATGATGTCAATCACACCCTACTGACAAAGGTATGGGTCCCATTATGCACTGCCCCTGGGCCTCAAGAAGGACTCCTGAGGAAGAAGAGATTTTAAACAAAAAAATTATCAAAGAAAATTCAGAAGAAATATGATGAAGGAAAAAATGCCCAAACCAGCAGTCTTCTGGAGGAGGTGTTTCATCAGAGCAAGCTTCTTGCATGCATCTCTTTAAGACCAGTCCAGTGTGGCTGAACAGATGGGTATGTGCTGGAGGGCAAAGAGCTAGAGTTCTAGCCGAAGAAAATCAAAGCTGGGAAAGGCAAATAAATCTTCCTCCCTCCTGTCTTCAGTCATGTAATAAAGGTATTTATTATCCAAAAAAAGTAGAAATAGTTATTTTAAAGTAAAGCAAAATAATTTAACAAAAGTGCAGCAAAATGTCCATTGTATTTAGGAAAAAAAAAAAGTCTGGGACAGAAACCTGATTTTGGTTGGCCCAAAAGTGAATATAGAAAGGAAATTTGAGCATACGGTGATCTGAATACCTGTTATTTTTTATCATTTTTAATTAAAAATATTTTTTTGAATATGTGTTCTTTATCTGTTCTTACACTCAGCTTCTTGGATGGAAGGTTTTAACTAAAATGTGCTGCATGGTAATATATATTTGTTGGAAGTTTTAGTTGTATTTGTGGAAAGTTTTCTACAAAAGAGCGTAGGTCTTAAGATTCATTGTTTGTAATAATTTGTATTTCTCCTTTAGAGCCTGGGGCAAAGAGTATAGCTTCCCAGCTATTCCAGAGACTCGAAGTTGCAGTGTTCAGGAAGTCTAGGCAGTATAAATTACTACATGCAATCCTTAAAGAAACTACCTCACCATGGAAATACAGGCAGCCTCCAAAGTTATTTATCCTAACAAACTAAACTGATCCTAGTCAGGACACTTAGGAGCTGACTGCCTTTCTTTTGTACTAATAAAATAAACATTATTAGATGGTTTGCCTAAAATAATATTACAGAAAAAAATCAATTATATCAGTTATCATAATAAGTTAGAGTAGACTAATTCATCCTAAATGCCAGAAATATTTGGGCAAATATTTAGTTCCTAAACATCACTTTTGAAAGATAACACAGATATGTTGAAAAAAGAAGGAATGAGAAACAATTCACCAGACAAATATGAACAAAAATTAATCAAAAGAGATAATATTTATATCATAAAAGGCAGCATTCAATGCCAGAACCAAAATCAGTAATTATGATGGAAGAGAGAATATTCCTGTGTCCCAAGATGTGGATGCTCCAGTCCCTGTAATTTGTGAATATGTTAACTTAAAGTAAAAAGAGAGACTTTGGAAATGTGACTCAGGTTAAGGATCTGGAAAAGGGGAGATTATTTTGGATTATCTGGGATGACCCAACATAATCATCTGAGTCCTTAAAAGCAGAGAACATCTTCTGGATGTCATAGTGAGATGTAATCACAAGAAGGATCGGAGTTATAATGTTACTGGCTTTGAAGATGAAGGAAGAGAGCCATGAATCAGGGAATGTGGGTGGCCACTGGAAGCTGAAAGTGTCAGAGACACTGATTTCCCCTTAAAGCCTTCAGGAAGGAATGCAGTTGATTTAAATCCAATGAAACCTATGTCAAACTTTTAATCTACAAAACTGTAAGATAAGTGTGCATCATTTTAAGCCACTGAGTTGTAGTAATTTGCTACAACAGAAATATAAAACTCATACAGGTTTTTACAGTAACACAATTAATAATCAACAGAAAATATAAAACTGCCACAATTTTTATGCACCAAACAGAAAAGCAATAAAATACATAAAGCAAAATCCCCTAGACAATACCCAAATCCAGTAACATCATAGTAAAATGTTTTAATGTATTTATTTAAGCCAAAGGAGTACAGTTGTTTGGGATTTAAACAATACAAACATTCTTTTTTTTGAATAGAGACAGTGAGGGGAAGGGATTAGCCTCTGTAAGAAGGTAAGTTTTTATCCTCTATGAGAGTATATATTAATCTATTTAATTTGTATAAAGCTTACAAATATCAATTTTGAGCTTGGCTGCAAAAAGAAAAATTGAATATATTCTTCCAAGCAAATTTTTATAACCTGTATTCCCAGACCTTAAAAAATCAGATGTCAAAAGCAAAGAATCCAAAAAAAAAGACATAATTCTCTGAAAATCATTTTTCTCTACTGGAAAATAATAAATAGTCATCTAAATACCTTATGGATTAAAGAGAACATGTATAAAATTTGAAACCAAATAGCTTAACATAAAAGTCTGTTGTGTTTAAATGGAGTTCCATTTGGGTTTTTTAAGGCTGTATATTTCAACTATGTTACTGTATAGTTCATGTTTGGTTAGTCTTGTCCTTCCTGGGTGACTGCTATTCTCATTTTATTGAATAGCTCTTTCTTCTTTAGGATGGGTATTAATAACTTTTTTCACATGGCACAGGAAATTTCCACCTGATCTATTTCTGATAACCTTATTTGTATAAGTAGTAGGCATTATTTAAAACACTGTTTAGTAGTTACAGTTTAAAAGTGATCACCTCAAGAGAGAAATTTTCACTTTTTGAAAAATTGGAATCTATAAAAATTTTAAAAAGCAGAAATGTTTAGATAAATTTGGAATTTCATATAATTTATAAGGATGGGTTTTTTTGTCAAAAGCTAATTAATTATTAATTTCCAAGTAACCAAACATATTTTTAACTTGAGACTTTAAAGAGACCGAAATAGTAATAAAACAGCTTCCTCTCCCTTTTCCCAAGTATCCAATAACTGTTGGAAGGTATGCGATGATCTGTAGAATGAGACATTCTTACACAAGCATTTTAAAAATGGTTCTGTAGAATTCCCTCAATTCACTCACAAATCACTCATCTTACGGAATAAAATGAAAGTGTCAAAGCAGGTTTGCTTCTCCTGTGGGCTTTTAGAGGAATTCATTTGCTGCAGAAAATATTCTTGTCTAAACAGGAAAAATCATCAATTGGAGGTTTGAAATTACTCACCATGGTGCTATGTTCAGTAAAGAAACTAGGAACAATGGCCTTGACACAGAAAATCTGAATGTCTTACAACCTCCTTGCCTGGCGTTTTGAGATTTCCAGATGTGGTTGTCTTATTCTAATAAAGAATAAAATAGCTGGCAAGGTACATCTAAACATCTAAAGAAAGCTGAAAGCAGTATAAATGAGTAGGGATTCATTGACTTGTAATAAAAGTTTGAAAATTATTTTAAATATAAAACAAATTAAATGTTTAAACTATAGGCCACATATCCAATGAATGCCTGTTAATCCATTACATTTAAGAGATAGCTTTCTGAAGAAAATTGCAAATATAAACACTGGCATATTTTTGCTCAAGAGTGTGACATTTTTTTTTCAGGCAATCAAGGCTGCTTGATGTCATTTTTTGATGAATTTAATGTGTTACCTACATACAAGCTGTTAAAAGTTGAAAAATTCTTTCCTTGAATTTCCTCTTAATTATGTCTCCTTTCTTTTTTCCTTGCCACTGTCTTTTTTCTGAATTATGTTAGCTTATATTTGGATTATTATAACAGATTATTAGCTGAGTATTTTTGATTGGTCTTCATTGCTTCAAGGTCATCCCAAATAGCCCATGTTTAACTGTCCTTACAATATAATACCAATATTAATACAAATGCTTCTCATGGAAAACAGTCCCAGAAGCTTTCAGAAATCTTCTTATCAGGCACCTTCACTTTATCCACAAGGCTAAAAGAGTCACCATCACTTCTGATGTTCCAAGGGTAGGCATTATTTTCAATCTACTGGTATGCATAGGGCTACTATCATCAAAGGCTTATGCTGAATGGTGTAGTTGACTTCCTAGACTAATCTGTCAACTTCTACTTTCTTGTCAACTTCTTTGAGGCCTCTCCTTCAGATATATCTTTTCATACAAATCTGTTACTTGAACAATAATTACTTTTTAAATTATATATACATATGTGTGTATTTATTTATACATACACACACATATATCCATATAAGCTTTTCATATACATGTGTTGCTAGAGCTATGATTACTTAATTATATTTGCATATAAAACAAATAACATAAGTTATAAATATGGAAGTCTCTCAAAAAATAGTTGATGGCCTTTTTTTTTAAAAGATTTTATTTATTTATTTGACAGAGAGAGAGAGAGATCACAAGTAGGTTGATAGGCAGGCAGAGAGAGAGAGGAAGCAGGCTCCCTGCCAAGGAGAGAGCCCGATGCGGGCCTCGATCCCAGGACCCTGAGATCATGACCTGAGCCAAAGGCAGAGGCTTTAACCTACTGAGCCACCCAGACACCCAGTTGATGGCCTTTTGTCTGGTATTACATGTGATGGCTGGGATTCTTGCACCATCTTATGATCTTGAGGATGGGTGCCATGTGAAAAAGGATAAAAGGCAGAAATACAGAAAAGCCTAAATCATTGATGCATCCTTATAAAAGAAGATTAGAGCTGGACTGAGCACCTCAGTTTTTGTTTGTTTGTTTGTTTCTAAGAAATTGTATTTCAGTTTCTGATGAGAGTAGCCATAAGCTCTTCTTACCTATGATACAGCATGATCTAAATTGCATTAAATTGGAAATAACCATTCATAGGTATTTGGTTTTACACATTATGTTCAATGAACATTATAGATTTTGGTTAAAAGATCCAGGAAAAGGATTTTGCATGGGATAACCCTTTCCCCTTTTCTGAGTGTGACCTGAGTGAGTCCTGCTTAATCTTGTTTCTATGCAGCTTTTAACATAACAATTATGGAGTATGTAGTGCATAAAATATTATATATTTATATTTATATTATGTATTATATAAACATATATTACTTGTGTTATTAATATAACACATATGTATTACACATACATACTATATACGCATATATTACATAATATATATATCACATATAACATGACAAGTTATGCAGAATACCTATGTACATAAAACATTTAAAACTTATATATAAAAATGAAAATTGTTGTGTTTAACTTGTGGGATCATAACTGATTTTCTTTTTCATTTTTCAAAATTATTTTTGCTATTGAAGCTTTCAAATTAAGCATTTAAAGATTTTTATAAAGCAATTGATTGTGATTATGTCTGGGATTTGGGACTAGGAGGCTATAGTGGGGATGAGGAATGATTTTTCTATGTATATATTTTATATTATTTAATACTTAAATTTTAGCTAAGTGTATCAGGAGACGGAAGTGTGATTAGAGTTTGGAGGTTATAAAATACTTATATGAAAAGGAAAAATACAATATAACTATAAACACAGTAAATTGAATGGTAATATTTTTTCTTCAATTTTGACACTACTGATAATTTCTTCAACATTTCATTTTAAAATATATACTGTCTTCTGAGACGTCAATCTAAAAATATGTTATATCCATGTCTATATTATGCTTGCTTCAAAACCAGTAAAGTTAATGGAGTTGAGGGCTTTCACAATGTAAGAGCTCTATCCATGAATTTCAAGTAATAAGCATCCTTTATCTAAAAATGTTCCGTTCCTTTTACCTTTTTAAACAAGAATAACATGAGAGAGAAGTTATTTGTTTAAGAGGAAATACAGTCCTCCACAAAGTTCAAGCCTTGTGAACATTTTCATTGCCCCTGAATGTTAGCTTAATAGCTAGGTGCCAGTAAAAAATTCTACACAGCACACTAGATTAACTAACTGAGTAATATAAAAAACATTCAGGACTACTGTGTTAGGGTTCTCCACAGAAACAGAACCAGAGAGTGTGTGCGTGTGTGTGTGTGTGTGCTCCTGTGTGTATGTGGTGTGGAGAGAGAGGGAGAAATGTCAAGACATTGAAATAAACAATTGTGGGGACTAGCAACTCTGAAATCTTTTTTTTCTTTATTTTTTCAGTGATCCAAGATTCATTGTTTATGTACCACACCGAGTGCTCCATGCAATACGTGCCCCCCTTAATACCCACCACCAGGCTGAAATCTGTAGGGTCGGCTGGCAGATGAAACACTCAGGTAGGAGTTAATGCTGTGCTTTTGAGGCAAAATTTTTTCTTCCCTAAAGAAAACTTAGTTTTGCTTTTAAGGACTTCCATCTAATAGGCTGAGGCCATCCCACATTATAAGAACAATTTCTTTTACTTAAAGTTAGTTGATTATAGACATTAACCACAACTACAAAATACTTTCACACCAACACAATTGATAAGTATATGAATAACTAGGTACTACCACCTAGCCAAATTGGAACTACCCATTAGTCTATCCCTTGTGAACTTGGCACCCATATACATCTTCTTAACCATATTTAATCTATAAATAAACACAATAACAATAACAATGCCATAATTCCATCTAACATGAGACAACTGATTGTGTACAAACAAAAATGTATAGCTCTTTTCCCAGAAGGGGATTTGAAATCTTTAGGAGATGTTCATCCTTCTCCATGTTATTCTGTAACTTAAATTCTGTCATGTAAACCTATTATGAATATATCTTATGATGGATAAGTAGTTAAGAAAAGGAAGATAATAAAATATTTGTTATATGTTATATACACATGCAGATATATTTAAAACAAAATAAGGAAAAAAACTTATAAAGTTATAGGCTTCATTTCCTCAACTGGTCACATGATCGTAGCTGGTATTTATAGCTACTTTCTTTCGCTACCCATTCTACATTTCCTTTGTCCTCAGCAAGTTCCACAGCTGGTAATGGTTCTTTGCTAATGGGGTGCCCCAAACCTTCATTCGTGATGTGTCTGGGTATTAGTAGTTTTTCCTGATTTTGGGTTGTTGAAGTTTTCTGTTGATTATGATCACAGGGCGTGGTAGTATTGAAATACCCTAAGGGATTTCCTATATTCCAGACATATTCTTCTTTACTTCTGTCATGTGGAAGCAAATCAATTTTCCCTTACTAATAAGAATAAATTGACCTTGCAGGTATGGTAATTATTTTCTTAGTCCATCAATTCACAGACATGAGGAGTCCAAATTGGTTACAATTTTTAAATCAGGTTCCTTCCAAGTCCCTGACCATCCAGATAAACCACTGGCTGCAGCCCATGAAGAAGTATACAGATCACAGATGTGGCCATTTTTCTTTCCAAAAAAAAAATAAATTAACCACCAGATATACTGCTTGAAGTTCTGCCCACTGGAAGGATTTCTGTGTACCACTGTCCTTTAGCAAGTTTCCAGAAAAGGGCTTTGGTGCTGTAGCTGTCCTCTTTAGGGTGGTGCCTATATATTGCACAGAACTATCTGTAAATCAGGGCTGAGTTTTCACCTCATCAGCCAAATGAGAGTAATGAGCTCCCCATGAGCACATAGATGCAGGCTAGGAGAGAGAAGACAGTGCAGCAGAAGTTGGAACCATGGGCATCTGGGCCACTTCTTCATGTATTTATTATGCCTTCAAGACCCACTCAGGCCCAGTGTTTTCTATTCCACTTCTGTCTGATAATGGAATACTGTTGTGCATCCCCAACTTTGCAGCTTAGTGGGTCAGATAGCACCCAGTTCATGATGGGCAGCTCAGGTGCCATGGAAATTTGGTGAGCCATGGTTAAGTGGGTTTCTATAAGCCCTAGTAGTGAGCCAAAAGCTGCTTCTTATAAGAAGAGTAGTTATCTGTGGAGAATGGCAGAGCTTTACTCCAAATTCATAAGAATCCGCACTGCGACCCATTTATAGGGGCCTTCCAAGGGTTCCAAATAGTATCTCCATCTTCCACTGAAACTTCAAGTAACATTGGATCTGCTGGATCATATGGTCCACATGGTGGAGCAGCTTGCATGGTGGCCTGGAGCTGTTATGGACCCCTTTCTTCTTTTCAAAACTAGCCCCATTCGGGTGCCTGGGTGGCTCAGTGGGTTAAGCCTCTGCCTTCAGCTCAGGTCATGATCTCAAGGTCCTGGGATCGAGTCCCGTATCGGGCTCTCCGCTCAGCAGGGAGTATGATTCCCCTTCTCTCTCTGCCTGCCTCTCTGCCTACTTGTGATCTCTCCCTCTCTGTGTCAAATAAACAAATAAAATCTTTTAAAAAAAACAAAAACAAAACAAAAACTAGCCCCATTCAGACCTAGAGGGCTTTTGGGGCCACTCAGTAAAGGGGATGGCCTAGCACAACTAAATGAAGAATCCATTACCTCCAAAATCCAGAAGCCTATTTGGCATTGGGATCCTTTTTTTTTCTTAATCATAGGAGGAATCAGATACAACACCTCAGAAAGGTATCTCAATATGCTTTATACCACTAGACACCTAGAAATTTCACTGGAGTGGAAGGTACCTAAATTTTTGTTAGATTTATTCCCCACCGTTTGGCAAAATTTGGCCAGAGTTGTTGCTACTACTTATTCACTAGGTCCAATCAGCAGAATGGCATCAACTTAATAGAATAATATGATGATGTCTTGTGGAAGGCCAAGGAGATCAAGGTCTTTGTGGACTAAATTATGACAGAGGTCTGGGGAGTCAATATACCTCTGAGTTAGGAGAATAAAGTTTTATTGTTGGCTTGCCAGATGAAAACAACCTATCTCTGGTGGTCTTTACCAACAATAGGTTAAGAGAAAAAAGCTTTTGTCAGATAAATTCTATATACCAGATACCAGGGATATGTTAGTTTGCTCAGGTAACAAAACCATATCTGGAATAGTAGCTGTGATTGCAGTCATCACCTGGTTATGTTTATGATAATGCACTGCTTTTTTCAAGATCCATCTGTTTTCTACAGAGGCCAAATAGGCAGATTTAATGAGGAAGAGGTGAAAATCATGACTGTGTTTTCTTCTAGTACTTGATGGTGGCACTAACTTTTCCATCTATCCAGGAATGAGGTATTACTTTGGGTTTACTATTTTCCTTGGTGGAAACAATTCTAGTGGTTCCACTTGGCCTTTCCTGCTATTACATCCCTCATTCCATAAGTGAGGGAACTAGTATTTGAATTGTCAGTTGTTAAGCATGTCTCTTCCAATTATGCGTTCCTGAAGGGTGTACATAACCACAGGGTATGTTTAGGCACTCATTAGACCCCCTGTGTGATGGTCATGACCTAAAACTCCATTGGTCACTTAGCTCCATAGTCCCTACCCTGACTGATAGATCATGATGATGTTTCAGCTCTCTTGGAATTAGCATCAATTCAGTGCCAGTGTCCAGTAATCACTAAAAAAATAAGAATTTTGTAGACTGTCCATCTATTTCTCTTCTGGGGATGCTGTACTTAGCCAATGCCATAGATCTTTGTGAGTTAGATTATTCTGATTACTGCTTTGACTCTGCTTTCCATTGTGGTAATCATACCCACCTATTTTTAGTGAATAAATGCTACCACTTGGTGCCTGTTACTTTGGGATATGATTATCACCACTGCATGTAAGAATCTCAGTTAACTGGTATCAGTTTCTGCTGTAATTTCTGACCTACAGAAAAGAGTAGAAAAAAATTGGAAAAAATCATGCAGTTCATTTGGAGCACACTTCTTCATGGGTCAAACATTATTTCACCTTCACCTTTTAAGTCTTGTTGGAAATTGAGTCTTTAGGTCTACAAGCAAAGACAGTAGAGTGGGACCAGAAGAGAATCAATAATACCTTGCAAGGCAGTTACCACATTGTGGGTGTACTTTATGGTTCCTCAGGTAAAGCAATGTTAACCTCCTTAGATGGGGGTAGAAAGACTGTCTCTACTGGCAAAGCAGGTTTAACAGAACTTAGGGATTTGATGTCCCCAGCTTTATTCGGGATCTACTCACATGTGCCCATTCCAGTATTTACTATCTAGTTCTTTCCTAACATATGACCTCACATTAATAGAAAATTCCTACAAGGTTAGTTATTCAATTTGTGGTGAATTAGCCACTCACAGGGTGAGGTTCTGTGTTTGGTTTTCAGCAATGTCAGCCCTGTGGCTATAGGAGATAAATATTTCTTTCAGGTCAGACATAATGACTCATATGGACTGAATTGTGCCCTTCTCCAAACTCATATATTGAAGCCCTACTATTTGGAAATAGGGCTTTTAGGAGGCAATTAAGATTAAATAAGTTAATATGGGTGGGGTCCTATACTAAAAGGATTAATGACCTTATAAGAAGAGGAGGAGAGAGACATCTGTTTCTATCTCTATGCATATGCATCAAGGAAAGACCATGTTGAGGACATAGCAAGAATGTGACTGTCTACAAGTCAAGAACAGAGCCCTTATCAGAAGTCAAACCCTGCGGGACCTTGATCTTGGATTTTCCAGCCTCAAGAACTCTGAGAATAAATGTTTATTGTTTAAGCCAATCTGATACCTTTTAAATAGCAGCCTGAATGGATTAAGATGCAGCTTAGGTGACTAATACCGATATTTTCTTCATTTATAAGGTGCTTGAGCTGGAAATTTAAAGCACTGCATTCATCCTTGTCTTTCCCCACTTTCTTCAGTACAGTTAGGACTAAGCAGCCAGTCTCCTTATACTTGTGAGTTTGACAAAAATGTTCTAAGGTATCAAGTTTATGATAATCTTGAAACTTGCCTTTTTATAAATATTTTATGTATTCAATAGTGGTATTTTACATATACTTATTGCCACGTTATAGCGTGGACTTTAAGTGCCATCTTTACCCTGGAAATAGAGTCATTAGTGCTTTAAATCTAATCAGATTACAGAACCAATTTCAGAAATCCCAAAATCAATTCCCTAAACTCATTCTGTGGTTATGTTCCTTTAGAACCACTCTTGGTACCAAAATCTGTATCAGTCATGGTTCTCCAGAGAAACAGAAATAAACAGAACCAGTAGGAGATAGATGTAGATAAATATGTTATGTATATCTTGATAGTGATACAGATGTAGATAGATCAATTTATTTCAGGAAATTGGCTGGCAGTTTGTGCAGGCTGGCAAGTCTGAAAAGTTTAAGGCAAGCCTGTAGGCTAGGAACTCAAGCAACAGGTGATGCTGCTATTTGAGGCAGAATTTTTTTTTCTTCAGGGAAACTTTGGTTTTGCTTTTACAGTATTTCCAGTGATTGGATGAGGCCCACTTACAATGTTGACAATAATCTCCTTTACTTAAAATCTACTGATTATAGATCATACATCATCCACCACATCATCATTACATCTACAAAATATCTTCACAGCAGTATCTAGATTAGTGTTTGAACTGTGCACTATAGTTTAGGCAAATTGACACATAAAACTGTCATAAGTAATACATGGTAACTTATTGGATCTGCACTGTCTGACTGTCTGATTCTTACTAGTCTCTTCCTACACTTTATGCATGCTTATTTGTGAAAATTCACCTAACAATCTTGTATTTAACTGTTTTTGCTCTAGTCAGAACTATATATGAACTGTGTATATTGCTTAATGAAGGCATAGTAGAATTTTCATTTTCTGAGGACTCATAAAATTCCTCTGCTTAATAAGGTTGTATTTGGGAAAACATTTTTTAAAAATACAAAAAATATTTATGAACAAAAATATTCATAGTGATTTATAAAATTATTCACTAACCTGGTGATCTTCCTCTCTTAAAACAAACATCTCTTCTCCTGCACTATATGAACATTATTCTTAGTCATCTGAAATAAAATGTTGTCAGTTTATAAAGTACATTTGCATTGCATGTTGATATTCCAGTATAAGAATATTCCATTATATATTTATCCATTCTATCACTGAAAGGTGTCTATTAGGATGGTATCAACTTGGGGCTATTATAAATAATGGTGCTATGAACATTACTGTGCATACATTTTGGTCAATACATCCATGCATTCTTTTGTGTATTTGTGTAGGAATGAAATTGCTAGAACAAATGGCATGTTTATATTAAACTTTAATAGAAAGCAGATTCCTAAAGTGATTCTATCTATTTATCTCTTTAAATTACCAAAAGTGTGTGAGAATTTCATTTACACTGGGTCTTTGCCAGAATTTGGTGTTGTTAGTTTTCTTTTCTTTTGAGCCATTCTGGTGGGTGTGTAGGAGTATGTCATTGAGATTTAATTTTCATTTATCTGATGAATAATGAGGTTGATTGCCAGTCCTTAAGTTTATTAGCCATTGGGTGAATAAATACATATGTTTATTGTGTTAATATCTATATTTAATCTATATAGGTACATAAAGATGTATATATCTTTATATAATATATTTGTATATAGTGAGGTGTATCTTCATTATTTTGCTCAGTTTTGAAATTTAAAATTTACATCTTTATTTGCCAAATCTTCCAATCTAGGGACCTGCTATATTTATTCAATTTCTCAGAATGTTTCACAGTTTCCTGTGCAGAATTTTTCACTTCCTATACTGTATAATTAGGTATTTGATTCACTTCTTCATGCTAAGAGTTCATCAGTATAAACTTTTCAACCTTATACACAGACAGCAGTGTTTTAACTCTTTATGTCCACTCTTTATCCCTTGCTAACAGATTTTCCTTCTAGTTGCTATTTTTTGTTTGCTATTTCTATATATATTGAAATGATAATACTCTTTTTAAAATTTTCTTCTTTTAATAGGGGGCATTACATTGATTCCTTTAATATAACCAACTTGACCATTATGTGTTAGTTTTCATCTAAGACAGTATTTCGTTTATCAATATTTTGTTTATGATTTGGCACTTATTCATGAGAAAAAAATAGTATGATTTGGGATTTTTCCTTCTTATAATATCCTATGTTAGGTTTTGAGATAATTATGCTATACCTATATGATAAAATAAATATTCTTTCATTTTACTGTCTTAGAGAATTTATTCAAAAATTGGTAATATTAAGGAGGGCATGTGATGTGGTGAGCATGGGGTGTTATATGCAACTGATGAATTACTGAACTCTACATCTGAAACTAATGATATGTTTGGCTAATTGAATTTAAATTTAAAAAAATTGGTGATACTTATGTTAAAATATATATAAGAATTTACTTGTGAAGTTATCTGAGTAGTTAATTGTTAAATGTATTGGCATCAAGTTATACATAAACTATTCTAATTTTCTTATGAGGACAATCTTTAGTGTTGTGCTTTCCATTTATTAAAAGTGTATGCCTTCTATTTCATTTATTAATCAGTCTAGCCCTAATTTTATCCATTTGTTATTCTCTTCAAAGAATTAATATTTAGCTCTATGAATTTTTCCAGTTTAAAAAAATTGCAAAATACACATAACATTGAATTTACTAGTCATTTTTAGGTATAGAGTTCAGTGGTATTAAATATGCTCCTGTTGTACAGTGTACATTACTACTCTATCTCCAGGAAACTTCTCATTTTGTAAGAACAAACTCTGTACCTGTTAAGTAATACTTCTTCGTTCTTCTCTCTACCCAGTCCCGAGCAACCACCATTCTACTTTCTGTCTCTATAATATTGACTACTCTAAGTACCTCATGTAAGTTGAATCATGTAGTATTAGCCTTTATGTGACTGGCTTATTTCACTTAGCTTAATGTTCTCAAGGTTTATCCACATTTTGAAATATTACAGAATTTCCTTCTTTTTAAGGCTGATAATATACCATTATATGTATATACTACATTTTGATTTTCCATCCACCTCCTGATAGACACTTGGTTTGCTTTTGTGAATAGCTATTGTGAATAATGATGATGATCCAAAGACCCTGGTTTCAATTCTTTTGGGTATATACTCAGAAAAAGAATTACTGGATCATATGATAATTTATTTTTTAATTTTTTTAGGGAAGCATCATACTATTTTCCATAGGAACTATATCATTTTGCATTCCCACTGACTGCGTAAGAATTCAGATTATTTCACATCCTTACCAACAATTATTTTCTTTCTTCCTTCTTTTCTTTACTATTATTATTATTAATCTTTTTTTTATAGTATCCATCCTGATTGGTGTGAGATGATATCTCATGGTAATTTTGATTTGCATTTTCCTAATGATTAGTGATGTTGACCATCTTTTTATGTTCTTATTGCACATTTGTGTATCTTCTTTGAAAAAATGTCTATTTGAGCCTTTGCCAAGTTTTTAATCAGGTTACTTTGGGTTTTTTGTTGTTGTTGAGTTGTAGGAGTTCTTTTTATATTCTGAATATTTATTCTTTATCAGATATATGATTTTCATATTTTTTTTATTCTATAGGTTGCCTTTTTACTCTATTGATTGTTTCCTTTTATGCACAGAGTTCTTATTTTGATATCATACAGTGGTACAATTGAGTTCTGCTTTCATTGCCTGTGCTTTTGGTGTCATATCAAATAAATCATTGCTGGATCCAATGTCATAAACTTTTCCCCTGTTTTATTCTAAAGATTTTATAATTTTATGTCTTACATTTAGATTCTTGATCCATTTTGAGTTAATTTTTACATATGGAATAAATGTTTAACTTTATTTGTTTCTATATGGAAGGTCAGTTTTACTAATACCACTTGTTGCAAAGACTGTCTTTTCCCCCATTTTAAATTCTTGGCATCCTCTTCTAGTGGCTTATATGTCTGTGTTTAAGCCTATACTACACTGTTTTGATTACTGAAGTGTGATAAATATTGAAATCAGGATGTGTGCAACCTCTAGCTTTGCTCTTTTTTTTTCAAGATTATTTTGGCTATTTGGGGTCCTTTGAGGTTCCATATGAATTTTGGGGAGGACTTTTCTTTTTATGCAAAAAATATAATTGCAATATTGATAGGGATTGTATTGACTCCGTAGGTTGCTTGATTGAATGTGGGGAATGCTAGGAGTGGGTTGCATATGAGTGTATGAGTTTTCTATGACTGCTATAACGAATTAGCACAAATTTATTAGGCCCAGGCAACACACACATATTATCTCATGGTTTCTATAGATCAGAAGTCTAGTATGTGATCAGGAGAACAAAGCCAAGGGAAATGTAGATAAAATTAAATTTTCTCATAACTTTCAGCCCACTGATGAATAATGAGGTAGACTGCCAAGTTGATTACCTGAGATATTCAGAGCTTAGCATTCCTCCAGGAACTCATGGATATTTTATTTTCTTTTTTCCTTTCTTTTTCCTTTTTTTTAAAAATTTAAATTCAATTAGTCAATACATAGTACATCATTAATTTCTTCATCAGTTGCATATAACACCCAGTGCTAATTCCATCATGTGCTCTCCTTAATGCATGGCTGCTTTAGTGTTAATGTTTTGCTAGAGTCTAAAAGCAAATTTATCTTGACAATAGCCAGACCTCCAGGATCCTATAACTCTTCTTTAACATACAGAAATCCTTTTAGAGAATTACATTATCTTTACCCTCCCCCTACCCCCAAAACTTAAAAGTATATAATCGGTCTCCTTACAGTCACAAGTGGAGCTCTTTCTGCCCATGGTCCTGTTCCCCATGCTATAATAAAAGCACATTTTTGCACCATAAAACATCTTAAGAATTCTTTCTTAAAAAAAAAAAGAATTCTTTCTTGACCATTATGCTCGGCCTCTCCACATCATAGTAGGCTTGACTGATTCTTCTGCTTAAGTTTCAGAAGGCTAAGATCAAGGCGTTGACTGGCTTAAGCTTTTTTTCTGAAGGCTCCAGGAAAGAATCTTTTTCCAAATTCATGTAAGTTGTTGGCAGAATTAAGTTCCTCTTCTAAGGCCAGGTTCCTATTTTCTTGCTGGCTCAGCTGGGGTCACTTAACTTAATGGTTGCCTCATCATGTTGCCTCTCCATCTTCAAATCAGAAACTATAGTCAAGTCCTTCTCTTGCTTCAAATATTTCTGACTCATCCTTTTGTTGCATCTCTTCTGCCCCCAGCTGGAGAAGGTTATTATTTTTTTTTTTTTAAAGATTTTATTCATTTATTTGACAGAGAGAGAGGGAGAGAGAAAGCACAATCAGGGGGTGTGGGAGAGGGAGAAGCAGGCTCACCGCTGATCAGGGAACCAGACATGGGGCTCAATCCCAGGACACTGGGATCATGACTTGAGCCACAGGCAGACACTCAACTGACTGAGCAACCCAGGTGCCCTGGTTATTTCACTTTTAAGGACTCAGATAGTTAGATTTGGCCTACTTGGATAATCTCGGATACTCTCTCTTTCTTAATGTCACTGATTGGTAACCATGTTTACATCTCTTTTTCTTAAAGATTTTATTTATTTATTTGACACACAGGGAGAGAGAGAGAGAGAGAGAGAGAGAGAGAGAGAGAGAGAGAGAGAGAGAGACAGGGAGAGAGACAGGGAGCAGGGAGCCTGATGCAGGGCTCGATCCCAGGACCCTGGATCACGACCTGAGCCAAAGGCAGACACCTAATGACTGAGGCACCCAGGTGCCCCCTCTTGTTTATATCTTTAAAGTTCCTTTTGCTGTGTAACATAACATATTCACAGGTTCTGGGGATTAGGATTAGGGCATGGACATTGTTGGAAAGTCATTTTTTCCTGCCACAACAAGGAACATTACTTTCTGTAGACCATGGGAGAGAAAATGAATGAAAGGAAATCATTGCACAGAAGCCTCAACTTCTCGCCAAGGTGCTTAAAAGTGCTGATTACATAACCAAAAAAATTACATGGAAATTACAGAAGGGGGAAGAACATAAACATTTCAAGAACTAATCTAAAACTTCATGAGAAACCACTAAGGAGACTAAAGATCCTTTTGCCCTAGGTAAGTGTGTAGGGGTGAAGTTTGAGGGGGGTGTGTGCTTTCAGCTTGAGCTAGGAAGGAGCTTAGGTTGATAGTACAAGAACATAACTAGAGTAAATAATTTTTGAAAAGGGGTGCCTTGGTAGTTCCATTGGTTATGTGTCTGCCTTTAGCTCAGGCCATGATCCCAGGATCCTGGGATTGAGCCCAATATCTGGCTCCCTGCTCAGCGGGGAACTTGCTTCTCCCTCTCCCTCTGTCTGCCACTCCCCCTGCTTATATGCATGCTCTCTTTCTCTGTCAAATAAATAAAGTCTTAAAAAAAATTCTTCACCTACTTCTGTCTCTCATTTGTTTGTGTTACTGTCTAAATATTTGTGCCCCCCTCAATTTATATGTTGAAATCCTGATACCCAATGTGATTGTATTAGAGGTAGAGCCTTTGGGTTATACCTAGGTCATGAGATTGGAGCTCTCATAAATGAAATCAGTGCTCTTAAAAAAGAGGCTCTAGGAGCACCTGGGTAGCTCAGTCAGTTAAGCTTCTGACTCTTGATTTTGGCTCAGGTCATGATCTTAGGGTTCTGAAATCAAGCCCCATGTCAGGCTCCATGCTGGGTCCCTCACAGAGCTTCCTAGCCTCTTCCATCATGTGTGAAGATACAAAAAGTCTGTGACCTGGAAGAGGGCTTTCACCCAACCATGCCGATATCCTGATATTGGACTTCCAGCCCCTGAAACTGTGGGAAATAAGCTACCCAGTCTGTGGTGTTTTGTTATACCAGCCCAAATGAACTAAGACACCTAGGGAAAATTTTAGCATGTTTTTCATCTAAGGAATGGTCCAAATCATTGGGGTCACTAGTGCTGTTGCCTGTAATGTAATAAGGGCAACTAAAAAAACCTGCTGAGATAGAAAGTTCATGAACACTGACAAGAGCTTTCTAGCCACCCTCAGGCATTCTTTCTCTGACCTCTTCCCTGGAAACCAGGGAGTGTGCCTGCTTCTAATGTTGATTCTCCCTAGGGCTTTAAAGATAAATTTAATGACTATGTCTGTTACCTGGTGGAGTGACAAGTCAAAAAAAAATCAAGTGTGTCTTGATGGGTCTTGTGCTTCTTACTGTTAAAAAATAGCTTATGAAAAACCAATGTTTCTGCTACAAAACAACTAAAAGAGCCAGATTTTTAAAAAGATATATTCAAACATGTACCTTCAATGGCATCTCATCAGATTATTACTGAATCCTATAGAAACTGAGGAACAAAATCCCTGGAAATAAGTCAACTGCAGTTACATGAGCAGATGTGAACTGAATATTTTAGGGAACACTTGCAAATTCTTGGCATGGAGCAAGATGCTGAAAATCTACTCAACTACTTTTTTTAAAGGCAGTAGAACCAGAAGAGCTTTTAGCAGCCTCAAGAAGAGAAAAAAATATATAAGTTTGGGGCTACCAAGGCTTCCAGGACCTGAGAGACCAACATCCCTAATAAGAAAGAAGAGGCAGAATGTGAAGTCAAGTTTCACTTGAAATGTTGCTTATTAAGCTGTTTGGGGGCAAAAGGCAGAGAAACTAAGCTAAAAGTGGCTAAAATTCAAGTAGAGGTTTCAACAATCTCTTGATGTTAAGTAGGCACAAATGGTAATCAGAACATACCGTGGAAGAAGGAGTCCTAGTAAATCCCCTAGGGTATTAGTTAGAACTGTAAGAAAATAGAATAAACCTATCAGAAACTATAACCCAGTCTTAGTCTTCTGAGTCCCTGTTCAAATTAAGATCATCCTATACTTAGTTTATCAGGGTATGGTGGAGTAAAGCCACTCTAGAGGAAAATAGCAGTGTGTAGAGACTTAGACTTAACACAATGTGTATTTATAAGAAAAATTTCCAGTATATCAAAAAAAGACCAAAAGTCAAATAAAACAGACAATAGAAAAAACTAATAGATGTGTTATTAAAATTATCTGACAAATATCTGGGCTGAAACAGAAAAAACAATGACAAATATAGAAATGAGCATAAGAGACATATGAGGTGGACGCCTGGGTGGCTCAGTGGGTTAAAGCCTCTGCCATCAGCTCAGGTCATGATCTCAGGGTCCTGGGATGGAGGCCCGCATTGGGCTCCCTGCTCAACCAGGAGCCTGCTTCCTCCTCTCTCTCTGCCTGCCTCTCAGCCTACTTGTGATCTCTCTCTCTCTCTCTCTCTCTCTCTCTCTCTTCCTCTCTCTCTCTCTCTCTCTCTCTCTCTCTCTCTCTGTCAAATAAATAAATAAATAAATCTTAAAAAAAGACATATGAGGCACATGAAAATGATTAAGATAAAGCAGTTAGAATCATGAAAGAGAGAGGAAAGTGTAGGCTAGTAATGCAAAAAGATAATGGCTGAGTTTTCTCCCAAATTGATTAATGGCATCAAAACACAAGTTCAAGAAATTCTACACCCTAAGTAGAGTAAATATAAAAACAAACCTATAGATATAGCACAATAAAATTATTGAAAAACAAAGTCAAAGAGAAAATTAAAGGTCAGAGAAAATGGAAGCATTGACTGCAAGAAAGAAAACAAAAAAAATAGAAGGGACAAATAACCACTATCAAGATAAAAAAGAGAGCATAAATGAAGATTTTAAAGATTTAAAAAATAAAACAATACTTTATGAACACATTTATACTGGTAAGTATGAAAATTTACATGAGGAAATATCCCCAGAAACACACAATTTACTAAGACTGGCACAAGAAAAAAAATAACCAGAGCAGTGTTATATCTATTACATTATTTTAATCTGTACTTAGAAATTTTTGCACACACACACACACACACACACACACACACACACACACACACTCACTCTTTTGAATATATGTCTTCACTGGTTAATTCTCTCAAATATTTATGGAAAAAAATAACCAAAGTATCCAGATTATCCAAAAGTATGAGAAGGGAGGTTCACATTTCAAATCATTCTATGAGGTCTATATAACCTAGAAACAAAACCTGAGAAAGATGTTGAAAGAGAAGGAAAGAGCAGACCAATTTTTCTCATGACCATAAATGCAAAAGTCTAAATAAGTATCAACAAATTGAAAATTATTCAATACAAGAAAAATTTTAAAAGGAGTTATATCCTATGATTATCAAATAGTTTCATGAAAAAGCATTTTATAAAACTCAATATCTACTTATAAATATCCACTCATGACAAAAAACTATTAGCAAACCAAGAATAATGAAAATTTTCTTATATTCAAAAAGTTAAACCAAAAAATAAAGTGTGCATGATAATAAAGATAAGTTGAAAATTTTCCTTGAATAAAAACATCAAGATCAGAATATATTTTATGTTTTTATATTCACTACTATTCAGTATATAGAGAAAAATATGTAATAATCAGAAAGGAAGAAACAAAACACTCATTACCTGCAGAAAACATAATTGTGAATGCAGAAAATTTGAGTACAGAAATATTTTATATTAGTGAACTTTACAAAGTCACTAAATACAATGTCAATATAGAGTAATTATATTTTTGAATGACAGCAACAAAGAAAGTGATTTTAAACAGTGTGTAATAGCAACAAAAGCCAATATTATAAATTAAGCAAACTTCATGCAGTATCCATACAATGAAAAATGTAACAGAGTAGTTAGAATAATCAAGGAGAACCTAAATAGAGGGATATATCCCATTTGTGAATTAGAAGACTTACTATGGTATAGATGTAATTCTCCCTAAAAATTGGTCTGTAAATTCAGTACATTCCCAGTCAAAATCACAACAGCATGTATAAATTATGGCAGTGTGTAAATTAACAGGCATCTTATAAAATATATATGAAAATGCAATGGAAAATGTATCTAAGAAAATTTTAAAGAATAAAAGTAAAGCTAGCACACTAACAATATCAAATATGGATTTAATAGTTAGTGATAAAGACAGTTGTGTTATTCATATAAAGATAACAAAGCAGAAAAATGGAGTATAATAGGAAGTCCAGGTAGGTATGCACCCATATATGGTTGCTTAAATTATGACAAAGTTGGCATCCCAATGTAGTAGGAAGAGGATACTAAAATTCAAAAACTATGATAATCTCTCATAGAGATCTCTCATATATTTGGTGTACTTGTTTCTAACATTAATTAAATAGAATTGTATATATGTATTACTTTTAGAGAATTTACACATCTAAAGAAAGTACTTTCTTAAAACTTTAACCTACCTTAACCAAAAGATTTTTGCATTTGGGTTTAGCTTCCAAAATAAGCCAACAAAATGTGGCACATTGGTTTCCTTGCCATTTCCTTTGCCTCTCTGGCAGATGTTGGAGGAGAAAGGATGAGTGAGTAATGATATGTAATAACATCACTAATTCACCATGATTTTTACTTACCAAAAATCAATAAGGACATATTTTTGAACTACATTTAAACTTTATGTAGTTAAATCTTTTTTTTATCTTCTCTTTCAAAGTCAAATTTTAAGTACATTTAGTCTACTGAATGTATTCACATTGGCATCAGTGACTGCAATATTAACAAAGCATGTAGTATTTTTTTAACATCTCCTCATGTTGACTTTAAAGCTATTGTTGCCCTACACCTCTAGGCACTTACAAATGTGTAACAGTGTATTTTTTCCCCAGAGTTATGAGAGATTATAATGCATATAAATTAAATTTGTGTTTCACCCTATGTGAAAAATTTCAGGTTACTTCTCATTTAGGATTTAAAAAATGACACCTCAAAAAAAGTATTTGGCATAATTTATTTCTTTTTTAGCCCTTAAACTCAAGGGAAATGATAATA
Organism: Ailurus styani; assembly: GCA_002007465.1. Classification (NCBI taxonomy): domain Eukaryota; kingdom Metazoa; phylum Chordata; class Mammalia; order Carnivora; family Ailuridae; genus Ailurus; species Ailurus styani. The sequence goes on along the minus strand of LNAC01000647.1, from coordinate 782,915 downwards.
ATTCATAACCGAGAAAATATCTAAAAATACACAAGTTGTAACTGTTTTTCTCTGCTAGAAGGCTGACATCTGGATTTTTTATCACAACTAAAATGTATTTTATTACATGAATTAGAACATCCATTGTGGTTCAGTCCAATACATTTTATTATGGAGAGATGTTTAATAATTCTGTACTATGTTTCAGATATAAAATTAGAGTTTAATGCTAGAAATCAAAGGAACATTACAAAACAAGGAAGTGTATCTCTCTCAGAACAAAAATACCTATAGATGATAAAACCTAATATGAAGCTTACAAAGAAATTCTTTAGCACAAAATTGAATAATCATGTATTTACTAACAGCAATATAATTTAAGAACCTGCAAGACCAGGTTCTAAGATCAAGCATAGTCTCAAGCTTAAAAGATAAATGAGATTAATGTAAATAAATACATACTTAAGGTAAATGCTATAATAGAAAAAAAGCACTTTTATTCCCATTTTTAAAGCATACAAAAAGGCGCCTGGGTGGCTCAGTGGGTTAAAGCCTCTGCCTTTGGCTCAGGTCATGATCTCAGGGTCCTGGGATCAAGGCCCACATCGGGCTCTCTGCTCAGCGGGGAGCCTGCATCCTCCTCTCTCTCTGCCTGCTTCTCAGCCTACTTGTGATCTCTCTCTCTCTGTAAAATAAATAAATAAAATCTTTTAAAAATCAATCATTCAATCAATCAATCATACAAAAGTGTAGTAGAAATCCAGAAACCACTGTAGTACATAAAATCTCCTGATATTGTAGTATGTAAGATTTCATAAATTAGTTTATTAATTTTTGTTTCCTATAAAATATCTAATCCTAATAAACAGTTATTTTCATACTTGCAAGAAACTGAAGAAAAATTCAGACCAAAAAGCAATATTCAAAGCCACATGGAAATGTCAGAAATGAAATAACAACCAATAACCCCTAATGAAATTGAAGCAGTTATCAAAAACCTCCCAAAAAACAAAAGTTGAGGGCCAGATGGCTTCCTTGGGGAATTCTACCAAACATTTAAAGAAGAAATAATACCTATTCTACTGAAGCTGTTTCAAAAAATAGAAACAGAAGGAAGACTTCTGAACTCCTTCTATGAGGCCAGCATTACCCTGCTCCCAAAACCAGGCAAAGACCCCATCAAAAAGGAGAATTACAGAACAATATCTGTAACGTGGATGAACATGGATGCCAAAGTACTCAACAAGATCCTAGCCAATAGGATCCAACAGTACATTAAAAGGATTATTCACGGGCGCCTGGGTGGCTCAGTGGGTTAAAAGGATTATTCACCATGACCAAGTGGGATTTATACCTGGGATACAAGGGTGGTTCAACATTTGCAAATCAACCGTGATAGGGCACATTAATAAAAGAAAAGACAAGAACCATACGATCCTTTCAATTGATGCAGAAAAACCATTTGACAAATACAACATCCAGTTCCTGATTAAAACTCTTCAGAGTATAGGGATAGAGGGAACATTCCTCAATATCATAAAAACAATCTATGAAAAGCCCACAGTGAATATCATTATCAATGGGGAAAGCTGAGAGCTTTTCCCATAAGGTGAGGAGGAATATGACAGGGATGCCCACTCTCACCACTGTTGTTCAACATGGTGCTAGAAGTCCTAGCCTCAGCAATCAGCGAACAAAAAGAAATATAAAGCATCCAGATTGGCAAAGAAGAACTCAAATTCTCTCTCTTTGGAGATGGCATGATACTTTATGTGGAAAACCCAGAAGACTCCACCCCCAAATTACTAGAACTCATACGGCAATTCAGCAAAATGGCAGGATACAAGATCAATGCACAGAAATCAGTTGCTTTTCTATTTTTTTTAGTGGAGTGTTTTTTAAAAAATTTATTAACATATAATGTATTATTAGTTTCATGGGTACAGGTCTGTAAATCCTCAGTCTTACACAGCTCAGAGCACTCACTATAGCATATACCCTCCCCAAAGTCCATCACCCAGCCACCCTACCCTCCCCCTTCCCCTCCAGCAACCCTGTTTTTCTATACACTAACACTGTAACTGTAGAAAGAGAAATTAAGGAATTGATTCCATTTACAATAGCAACAAAAACCATAAGATACCAAGGAATAAACCTAACCGAAGAGGCCAAGGATCTATACTCTAGAAACCACAGCAGTAAGTGGTACTGGGAAAATTGGACAGCTACATATAGAATAATGGAACTGGATCATTCATTTACACCATAAAAGTCCTAGAGGAGAACATAGGTAGTTACCTATTCAACATCGGCCACAGTAACTTCTTTCAAGACATGTCTCCAAAGGCAAGGGAAACAAAAGCGAAAATGAACTTTTGGGACTTCATCCGGATAAAAAGCTTCTGCACAGCAAAGGAAACAGTCAATAAAACAGAGGCAACCCACAGAAGGGGAGAAGATATTTTCAAATGACACTACAGACAAAGGGCTGATATCCAAGATCTATGAAGAACTTCTCAAACTCAATACCCAAAAAACAGATAATCAAGTCAAAAAATGGGCAGAAGACATGAGCAGACACTTCTCCAAAGAAGACATACAAATGGCCAACAGATACATGAAAAAGTGTTCATCATCATTAGCCATCAGGGAAATTAAAATCAAAACCACAGTGAGATACCACCTTACACCAGTTAGAATGGCAAAAATTAACAAAACAGGAAACAGCAAATGTTGCGAGGATATGGAGAAAGGGGAACCCTCTTACACTGTTGGAGGGAATGCAAGCTGGTATAGCCACTCTGGAAAACAGTATGGAGGTTCCTCAAGATGTTAAAAATAGAGCTACTCCATGCAACACAACAATCGCACTACTGGGTATTTACCCCAAAGATACAGATGTAGTGAAAAAAAGGGGCACATGCACCCCAGTGTTCATAGCAGCAATGTCCACAATAACCAAACTGTGGAAAGAGCCAAAATGCCCTTCAACAGATGAATAGATAAAGAAGATGTGGTACATATATACAATGGAATCTCATTCAGCCATCGGAGAGGATGAATATCCACCATTTGCATCGACATGGATGGAACTGGAAGGGATTATGCTAAGTGAAGTAAGTAAAACAGAGAAAGACAATTATCATATAGTTTCACTCATATGTGGAACGTAGGAAATAACACGGAGGACCATAGGCGAAGTGAGCGAAATCTGAAGGGGGAGAAATCAGAGAAGGAGACAAACCATGAGAGACTGTGGACCCTGGGAAACAAACTAAGTGTTTCAGAGGGGAGGAGAGTGGGGGGATGGGGCAACAGAGTGATGGGTATTAAGGAGGGCATGTGTGGTGACGAGCACTGGATGTTATACCCAACTAATGAATCATTGAACACTACATCAAAAACTAATGATGTACTATATGGTGGCTAACTGAACATAATAAAAAAAATGAAATAACTTCTGTCCTGTTCTTTTTTTTTAAAAAGATTTTATTTATTTATTTCACAGAGGGAGAGAGATCACAATTAGGCTGAGAGGCAGGCAGAGAGAGAGAGAGGAGGAAGCAGGCTCCCCGCTGAGCAGGGACCCTGATGTGGGCCTTGATCCCAGGACCCTGAGATCATGACCTGAGCCAAAGGCAGAGGCTTTAACCCACTGAGCCACCCAGGTGCCCTGTCCTGTTGTTCTTTTAAAAGCTATTTCTGGGGGCACCTGGGTGGCTCAGTTGGTTAAATGTCTGCCTTTGCCTCAGGTCATGATCCCAAGGCCCTAGGGTGGACCTCCATGTCAGGCTCTCTGCTCAGCAGGGAGCCTACTTCTCCCTCTTCCTCTGCCTGCCACTCCCCCTGTTTGTGCTCTCTGTCTCTGTAAACTAAAGAAATCTTTTTTAAAAAAGCTATTTCTGTTTTATAGAAGTCAGATGAATAGTCTAAATGTTAAAGTGTAATGTGTACATTTAAAGCAATGAAACATCAAAATGAATATGTAAACACAGAATTATGAAAAATAACTGCAAATAGTCAGGTAGGAGGAGAGTAAGATTGTCTGTGCAACAGCAATTTTTAAGCATGAACAAATGCAAATTTCCAGTCAATGGCTTGATGCCATAAAGATGTTATAGAGTAATATGCTTAACATTTCTGCAATACTGAAACCTTGAGAGTTTCAAATTGTTGTATAGAAGGCAAACAATTTTGTCCTGCTTACTGCTATCCTCTTGTCTTTATATCAAGAACTAAAATGTACAAAATACTCTAAGGGCAAAAAAGAAATTCAGAGATAAATGACAAGATTTGAGTATATTAACTTATCAGATTTAGCCAACCATCTTTGATGCATCATAGAAAGGACTCTGTCTGGAGTATTATAAATGAGTGCCTCTGAATAATGAAGACACTAATGAAACATCTACAGGTTGTAACTCCATCTGCTCTTCTGTTCAATTTGCCTTGTGAGTTAAATGGTGGAAGAGGAGTCAAGTAGTGATGAGGGAAAACTGCTTCAAACCAGACCAGACGGCTCTATAAAATTCTTAACAGCTTCAATTTGTACAATTTTGTGTAATAAGATAAAGAAACTTATAGAGAGGAAAGAAAATTTATAATATATCTTCATAAGTTTTACTTTCTAAAAAAAATCGGCAGGAGGAATTTGGTTTCCAGTTAATTAAGCATCAATCACCTACACATTCTAGATTCATCCAATAGTAAATAAAAAAGACAAAACATGACTTGGTACTCTCCCATTTTCAGTTCTCTTGGACTCTTTCTTAAGACTTTGACAGTAGTTATGACAGTGCTATACAGAAAAATATTGCTCAAGGTTGAATTAATTCATTGACTTTATCAAGAAATATTTATTGAGCAACACATATATGTCAAGAGCAATTAAGTTACAGCAATAAAAAGAAGAAATCCACCAGGAATTTGCATTATAGTGAAGACAGGATAGATGGTAAAAGTATATAAATAAAATACACAATGTGTTATTATAGTAAGTGTTACAGTGAAAAGGAAAACAGGAAGAAATAGAGGACACATTGAATTTAGAATAGAGTGATAAGAGAAACCTCCCTGAGAAGGTGGAATTTCAGCAAAACTTAGTGGAAATAAAGAAGCAAACCATTTTATAACTAAGGGAAGAGTTCTTGTCAGAGGAAATTAAAATTACAAAAGGCCAGAGGCAAGGACATACCTACTTGACTGAGTTCAGCAAAAAAGACCACTGTGGTTGAAGAAAGGAAAGTAAGGAGAGAGCCATTGGAAATGAGATCAAGGACATATAGTATCTAAATGCTGAGTATCTTGTAAATTCCTTGCAAATATTTAGTCTTAATCTGAGTTAGATGACAAGCTACAGGTAGGTTTTTACTAGTGAGAAAACTTGTGCTTAAAGTTTTTGTAGTATAACTACATATTGAGAGTAGGAGTAGATTGTTAGAAGAAAAAGTGGAAGCAAAAACCCTTATTCTTGAATTTTTATGTGATATTATACAATTATAATATTGTATGTAATACAGTCTAGAATCTATGTGATTACATAAAATTTAAATATCTGTATTAGATAAAATAGAACAGAGCATCTTAGGGAAATACAAAAAAATTTGAACATAGCATGAAAGAGTAGACAACTAGTTGGTATTTTAAACTTAAACTTTTACAATATGGAAAATATGCATTATCATTGGTATTGGTTGAATGATTTGAAAAGACACATGTATATGCACTATTGGGGAGTAACTGAAATAATACAGACTGATGATGGTGGCTCAGTGACAGGGTTATTTGACAGATTTTAAACAATAATTAAAAAAAAGAAGGATCAAGGATGATTCCCAAAATTTTAGAGCTGAATAACTAGCATGAAATTGCCATTAACTGATATGGGAGAGTTATGAGAGGAGCAGTTTCAAATGGAGAATATCAAGAATTCCACTTTGGAGTTGCAGACTGCAAAGACGCCTGTTAGATAGTCAAGGGCAAATGTTGAAGAGTATATTTATTTCAATATTTTTAAAATTTTAATTCCAGTATAGTTAATACATAGTGTTATATTAGTTTCAGGTATACAATATAGTGATTCAACAGTTCCATATATTACACATTGTTCTTCAAGATAAATTTACTCTTATTCTTAATGCCCCATCCCCCTACCCGCCTCCCCTCTGGTAAATGTTCTCTATAAAGAGTTTGTTTTTGGGGGGCACCGGGGTGGCTCAGTTGGTTACGTGTCTGCCATTGGCTCAGGTCATGATCCAGGGGTCCTGGGATCAAGCCCCACATCAGGCTCCCTGCTCAGTGGGGAGTCTGCCTCTCCCTCTTCTTCTGCCCCTCCCTGCATTTGTGCACTCCCTTTCTCCTTCTCTCAAATAAATGAATAAAATCTTTTCTTTTTATAAAAAAAAGAGTTTGTTTTTTGGTTTGTTTCTTTTCCTCCCCTTTGTTTGTTGTATTATTCCTTTTTTTAAAAAAAGATTTTATTTATTTATTTGAAAGAGAGCACAAGAGCAGGGTGACAGGCAGAAGGAGAAGCAGACTCCAACAAGCAAGGAGCCTGATATGGCACTCAATCCCAGGACCCTAGGATCATAACCTGAGCCAAAAGGAGATGCCCAACCGATTGAGCCATGCAGGCACCCTGTTGTATTGTTTCTTATTCCACTTGTGAGTGAAATAATGTATTTGTCTTCCTGCGACTGGCTTGTTTTTCTTAGCATTATACTCTCTAAGATCCATCCACATTGTTGCAAATGGCAAGGTATCATTCTTCTTATGGATGAATAATATTCTGTTGTATATATACACCACATCTTCTCTATCAATTCATGTATCAGTGGACAGTTCAGCTACTTCCATAGTTTGACTACTGTAAACCATGCTGCAATAAACATAGGGGTGCATATATCCCTTCAAATTTGTGTTTTTGTGTTCTTTGGGTAAACACCCAGTAGTGCAGTTACAGCATCATAAGGTAATTCTATTTTTAATTTTTTAAGGAACCTCCATACTGTCTTCCACAGGGGATACACTAGTTTGTATTCCCACCAGCAGTGCACAGGGGTAACTCTTTCTCCTCACCAACCCATTTGCTTCCTGAGTTTTTGATTTTAACCATTCTTACAGGTGAGACATGAGATTTCATTGTGGTTTTGATTTGCATTCCCCTGTTGATGAGTGATGTTGAGCATCTTTTCATGTGTCTGTTGGCCATTTGAATGTCTTCTTTGGGAAAATGTCTGCTCATGTCCCCTGTCCATTAAGTTGGATTATTTATTTTTATGGTGTTGAGTTTTGTAAGTTCTTTATATATTTTGGATACTAACCCTTTATAAGATATGTTCTTTACAAATATCTCATCCCAGTCAGTATGTTGTCCTTCAGTCTGTTGATAGTTTCCTTTGCTGTGCAGAAGTTTGTATTTTTGATGTAGTCCCAATAATTTATTTTTCCTTTTGTTTCCCTTGCCTAAGGAGACATACCCAGAAAGATGTTTTCATGGCCGATGTCAGAGAAATTACTCTATGTGCTCTCTCCCGGGATTTTTCTGTCTTCAAGTCTCAAATTTAGGTCCTTAATCTATTTTGACATTATTTTTTTTTTGTATGGTGTAAGAAAGTAGTCCAGTTTCATTGTTTTGCATGCAGCTGTCCAGTTTTCCCAACACCATTGGTTGAGGAAATTTTCTTTTTCCCACAACATATTCTTGCCTCCTTTATTGAAGATTGACCATATGATTGTGAGTTTATTTCTGGGCTTTCTACTCTATTGATATATGTGTTTATTTTTGTGTCAGTACCATATTGTTTTGATTATTACAGCTTTGTAATATAACTTGAAGACTGGAATTGTGATACCTCCAATTTTGTTCTTTTTCAAGATTGCTTTGTCTAATCAAGATCTCTTATGGTTCTGTATAAGTTTTAGGTTTATTTGTTCTAGTTCTGTGAACAATGCTGTTGGTATTTTGATAAAGATTGCATTAAATCTGTAGATTGCTTTAGATAGTATAGACATTTTAATAATATTCATTCTTCGAATCCATGAGCATGGAATGCCATTCCATTTCCTTGTGCCATTTTTAATTTCTTTTATCAATGTCTTATAGTTTTCAGAGTATAGGTCTTTCACCTCTTTGGTTAAGTTTATTCCTAGGTGTTTTATTTTTTGGTGCAGTTATAAATTGGATTGTTTTCTTAATTTCTCTTTCTGGTTCTTCATTCTTACTATACAATGAATATGCAACAGAATGTATCCTATAATTTTACTGAACTCATTTATCAGTACGAGTTGTTATTTTGGTGGAGTCTTTTTAATTTTATGTATTTATTTGACACTGAGAGAGAGAGACAGCAAGAGAAGGACCACAAGCATGCAGCTATTTTCATATGCCTCTATCCTTTCTCTTATTAATGTGATGCATCATGTTGATTGATTTGCAAATATTGAACTACCCTTGCATGCCTGAAATAGATCGCACTCAATCAAGGTGAATGATTTTTTTTTCAATGTATTGTTGGATTCGGTATGTTAATATTTTATTGAGGGTTTTCGCATCTATATTCATCAGAGATATTGGCCTGTAGTTCTCTTTTTTAGTGGTGTCTTTATCTGGTTTTGGCATCAGAGTAATTCTGGACTTATAGGATGAATTTGGAAGTTTTCCTTTCTCTTCTATTTTTTGGAATAGTTTGAGAATAATAGGTATCAACTCTTCTTTAAATGTTTGGTAGAATTTGCCTGTGAAGCTTTCTGGTCCTGGAATTCTTTTTGTTGGAATATTTTGGATAACTGATTCAATTTCATTGCTGGTAATCAGTCTGTTCAAATTTTCTACTTCTTCCTGATTTAGTTTGGGAGATTATATGTTTCTAAGAATTTATCCATTTCTTCTAGGCTGTCCAATTTTTTGGCATATAATTTTTCATAATGTTCTCTTACAATCCTTTGTATTTCTATGGTGTCAATTATTCTCCTGTTTCATTTCTGATTTTGTTCTTCCTCCTTTTTTTTTTGGTGATTATGACTAGAGGTTTATCAATTTTGTTGATCTTTTCAAAGAATCAGCTTTCGGTTTCATTGATCTGTTTTACTGTTTTTTAGTTTCTGTATTCTTTATTTCTGCTCTAATCTTTATTATTTTCTCCTTTCTGCTTGTTTGGGGTTTCATTTGTTCTTTTTTTTCTAGGTTAAGTTGTTTGAGATTTTTCTTCTTGAGATAGGGCCTGCGTTGCTCTAAACTTCCCTCTTAGAATCATTTCTGCTACATCCTAGAGATTTTATACCATTGTGTTTTCATTTTCATTTCTCTCCATGTAATTTTCGATTTCTTGGTTGACCCATTAATTGTTTAGTAACATGTTGTTTAATTTCCATATATCTGTGCTCTTTCCAGATTTTTTCTTGTTGTTGATTTCTCCTTTAATAGTGTTACAATCAGCAGCGATGCATGGTATGACTGTGAACATTTTGAATTTGTGGAGACTTGTTTTGTGCCTTAATTTATGAGCTATTCTGGAGAATGTTCTGTATGTACTTGAAAATAATGTGTATTCTGTTGTTTCAGGATGGACTGTTCTAAATATATCTGTTCTATCTATCTAGTCTGGTCTAGTGTGTCATTAAACATCATTGTTTCCTTGTTGATTTGCTATTTGGATGATCTGTTCATTGATTTAAGTAGGGTGTAGTTCCCTACCATTATTGTGTTACTATCGATTAGCTCTTTTCCTTTATTATTATCAGTGTTAAGTATTTGGGTGCTCTCATGTTGGGTGCATAAATATTTACAGTTGTTATATCTTCTTTTTGGGTTGTCTTCTTTATTATTATTGAGTCCTTTTTCTCTTGTTACAGTCTTTGTTGTAAAGTCTACTTTGTCTGATATAAGTATTGCTACCCCAGCTTTCTTTTGACATCCATTTGCATGATTAATGTTTCTCCATCCCTTCACTTTCAGTCTGTAGGTGTCTTTAGGTCTGAAATGTGTCCACGGTAGGAAGCTTTGACGTAGGTCTTGTGTGTTTTTTTTAACCCATTCTGTCACCCTATATCTTTTGAGTGGAGGATTTAGTTCCATTTACATTCAAAGTAATTCTTCATAAGTATCTATTTATTGCCATTTTCTTACTTGATTTGTGGTTGTTTTTGTAGTTCTTCTCTGATCCTTTCTTTGTTTTTTTTTCTCTCACAGTTTCCTGGCTTTCTTCAGTGATATACTTAGATTCCTTTCTCTTTATTTTTTGCATATCTATTACTGGTTTTTGATTGGCGGTACCTTTAGGTTTGTATATAACATACACTGCATATAACAGTCTATATTAAGTTGATGGTTGCTTACATTTGATCCCATTCTTTATTCCTTTTCCCACCATGTTTTTGGCATATGGTGTCATAATGTAAATTTTGTGAGTCCCTTAATTGATTTTTATAGATAGACTTATTTTGACTACGTTTGTGCTTCCTATTTTTCTTACTCTTATTTATGGTCTTTCCTTTCCCCTCAAAGAGTCCTCTTTAACATTTCCTGTGAGGTTGGTTTAGTGGTCATGAACTCCTTTAGCTTCTGTTTGGGAAATTCTCTCTTATTCTGAATGAGAGCCTTGCTGGATAGAGTATTCATGGCTGCAGATATTTTTCCTTTCAGCTCTTTGAATATATCATGCTATTCCCTTCTGGCCTACAAAGTTTCCACTAAAAAGAATCTGCTGAAAGTCTTACGGGGATACCCTTATATGTAACTGTCTTCTTTTTTCTCGGTGATTTTAAAATTTTATCACTACTTTTTGCCATTTTAATTACTATGTGTGTTGGTGTGGACCTACTTGTTTTGATTTTGTTAGGGGCTGTCTGTGCCTCCTGGATCTGGATATCTGTTTCCTTCCCCAGATTAAGGAAGTTTTCAGCTGTTACTTTTTCACATAAGTTTTCTGCACCTTTTCTCTCTTTTCTCCTTCAGGGATTCCTATAATGTGAATATTATTACACTTGATAGAGTTGCTGAGTTGCCTAAATCTATTCTCATTTTGCATAAATTTTTTTCTTACCTGCTCAGCTTGATTACTTTCCATTAGTTTGTCTTCCAGGTCACTAATTTATTTATCTGCTTCCTCTAGCCTTCTATTTATTCCATTTAGTATATTTTTAATTACATTTATTGTGTTATTCATCTCTGACTGGTTCTTCTTTATGTTTTTTATCTCTTTGAGGGGGTCTCACTGATGTTCTCCACTCTTTTCTCAAGCTCAGTATCTTTATGACCATTACTTTGAATTGTTATCAGGTATATTGCACATATCTGTTTTGCTTTAGTCTCCTGTTGTGGTTTTGTCTTGTTTTTTCATTTGGGACATTTTCCTCTGTCTTCGCATTTTGCCTAAATCTTTATGTCTGTTTCCATGTATTAGGAAAGTCAGCTATGTCCTCTGCTCTTGAAAGTAGTGGTTTATAAAGAAGAGGCCCTGCAGTGTAGTGCAATGTCCCCTGTACACCGGAGCCTGTCACTTCAGGGGTGTCTCCTATGTGTGTTTTATACACCCCTCTCTTGTGTTCTGCCTGCTTTTTCCTTCAGTTCACCTCTACTGGGACCTTGGCTGTGTGGGCAGGGCATGTACTTTTAACAAGGTGCACCCTCAGATAATGTGTGAGTTGGGAGGTCTGGTGTTGGCAAGATTTGTGGCAGTACTGTGGGGGAGAGAACCCAGAACACAGGGACTAAAGCAAAGGTGACTAGGAGGGGCGGGTTTGCCAAAGCCCAGAGAGGTGGGGCTTGGTGTAATTAAGTTAGGGAGAGTGAATGTGGGCACTACACTATTTTCCACAGGTGGTCATGTGTTTAGCTGGAGAGTGGGGGAGGAAGATGATGCCTGCCAGCTCCTTTCTTCCTGGAGAAGTCCCTCAATGAACCCTGCCCCTATGGGACATGCTGTAAGGTGTGTAGATAACTCTCCCTCCCATGTGCCCCAGATGTTTTTCAAACTGTTGCTTCTATGCTGCATCTCTATAAGCTGTTCGTAGTGGTGTCTCTTTAAGTGCTGGGACTCAGGTTCCTATTGTTCTTTGGGCTCTCCCAGGGTCAAGACCTTTGATTTTTAAGATTCCAGGGTTTAAGTCTTGCTGTTTATGAAACTCAGCCCCTCTGGTTTTCAAAGTCAAGTGTTTTGGGTATTCATCTGCTCTGCATGGGCTCCCTCATGTGATAATCTGTTTCTCTCCCTTCTTTCTGTTTGTGGCTCCCTCCCACCTATTGATGGCTGTGGTCCATTTATTTCCCCACCTCATCTCTCCCTCCCTACCCTCTTCAGTGTGGCCTTTTCTCTACCTTTACTTGTGGAGTTTGTTCTTCTAGACTATGGGTCATCTTCTGGGTTATTTACACTGCTGTGAGTGTTATCTAGTTGTATCGTGGAACAAGATGTACTTAGGGTCCTCTTACTCTGTGATCTTTGTCCCCTTCCTTCTGTGAATTTAAATATTAATTTGGCTTCATCTGGCTAGCTAAATATTTTTCTCTTCTCTACTCCAATTTTTTTTTGTGTCCTTCCTGAAGCTATTTATTCAAGAAGGATGTCTCTGAAATGAAAAATATTTTCTTTCAATGACATATGGGGAAGGCCTATGTCAACATTTCAGTAGAGGTGGGGAATGTATACTTCTGTTTTAGAAAAAGAATTAGCAGTTGAACTTAAACCACATATTGCCATACTCTTGCACCTATCATTGACCTGGATTGTCACCATTCAAACTTTGAAGCTGTTGGTGTTATGTGTCACCAATGGCTAGGTTGAGGGAATATAAGGTCATATCTATATAGTGATCACAAAAACCAAACGCATTTTTTTAAAAGTTCAAATTCTGCTTTTTTGGGGATTGATGATATCCTAAACTGATTATTATACTTCTCAACACAGTTAATCTCCCGCTTCACTGATTAACATTACCCCAAATCCATACAAATGTCATGCATCTTTTTCTGACTTCTCCAGCTTTCTAGAAAAGCAGATCCACAGAATGCCCAAATGCTAATATGAGCCCTCATGCCGCTTGACTTTGGAATTTCAGACATTTACCAGATTCTTTTTGCAGTGTTATTCTAGGAATTCTAAAGTTATTCTTGCATGTTCCACAAAGAAATCCTGATTTTGGATTGTTACTTTTTGGACTCCTACTTCTCTATATTGCAGAATCACTTCTTGCCTTGATACTGATTTTCCCTTGTCTATTATTGCTCCTCTCTTATGGACACAGGCTTTTCTCCATACATGGATATATGTCCAGACTTTTATTTCCCAAAGCAGAGCTGTAAAATTTAGCAGTCTGTGAAACCTTACTGAAACCTTGGAGATACCAACACTGTCACCATCAACAACAACAGAGCCAACTTAAGACTATGTAAGGAATGACTGCTTCCCAAGTGCACTGGCCAAGGAACCCCACACATTTCCTAAATAAATCTATCTATCCTTAGCTTTAGGTGTGACACAATACTGTAGAAGCCATCTTGTTTCTTCCACATGAAAGATCAGACTTCAGTTCTAATTTTAGAGGAAACCAAAGGCAGAAAAAAAATCATTTAGTTTTCAAAAGGGAAAGATGCCTTCAAGGGCCTCAGAAAAGTTTACTTTGCAAGTAATGGAGGTAAAATTTTATTTGGAATTTTTTCTTAAATTTTGACATCAATTTGAATCATCAGAGTAGTTTTTCTTTGTTTAGATCAGACATCTGGTCTCAGTCCTTATGTAATGAATCAGAATTCCAGGTTGTCAGTATTTCTGACAAATTATCCATGTTATTCTCATGCACAACACATTTGAGAGCTGCTACAGATTACTGTCAGAATAGCAGATTCTTTGTTGCCTGGATCTTCACTAGAGACTATTTGTCTAATATTAGTATAAATGAAATACTTTACCCAACATAGGAGCCTCTACATCTTAATCTCCAAATAAATGCACATTGCTGGTAGGTTTTAACTGGATGATTTCCACCTGGAAATGATAACTGCAGGAAATATCACTATCTTCATAATATATATTACATGTCTTATAGGGTTTGAGTGACCAGCAGAAGGGTGTTTTTGACCAGATGGGAGGACTGATTCACTTGTCTCTATTATTAAATATATCCTCTTCTTTTTTTACAAACTGCACTAAACTTAGATTTATTTCCATGAGTGGAATTAAAGAAACTTCTGTTCTTTTCAAGGGACCCTCCTTTTTGAACCTTCCTTCTTTCTGAAAGACATGGTATATAATCATTTTCACACTTATGACTCTCATTTAGAGAATAATATCCAAGGATTCTTAGAGTTTTGTCAGCTTCTGATTCTGGGGTCTTCCTAGATTTTCTATCCTCTCCATCCAGAATCCTTCAAATCTTTGAAAGAGAAGTTAATTCAGTCTAGTGGCTTGGACAGTTAGGGTGGTTTATTTCTCCAGTTGCTACTTTTGTTTCTTGGTTCAGCCTCTAGCATTTTACTGAGCATACAAAAATGGTCACAAAGTAGAGTCTTCAACATAATTAATAAGATTTACCTGATAACTCATTGTTATCACATATAAAACATCATCTCTGATTTACCTATGTATAATCAAAACATTCATTAAAGCATTTGTTTTATGTGTCCTTCAACAGAATTAAGGAATAATTGAACATCTAGAGAAATAAAAGAAAATAGTAGCATTTAAATCAACATGCTGTTGGCATTTCCCACAACCCCCGCTCTATTATAAGCATAACAGTTAAGTATATTTTTATTTGTCAAAACTAGAATAATTTATGTTTTTTTAAAATATTTCTATGCGTGTAATTCCCTACAGCCTTGTTTTTCTAACAGTTTAAATCATTCTAATCCAAAAAGGTCAAAATATATCTTAAGTGTGATCTTCTTCATTCCTGGAATCATAAATGCTCTTTCCATAACTTATGGTTTACAATACTATTGAAATTATTAAATGAAGTAACCTTCATTAGTTTTATTCTCTATTATTAATTGAAATCTATAATGAATACATGAATTGTCATGTTAGCAAGAG
Organism: Ailurus styani; assembly: GCA_002007465.1. Taxonomy (NCBI): domain Eukaryota; kingdom Metazoa; phylum Chordata; class Mammalia; order Carnivora; family Ailuridae; genus Ailurus; species Ailurus styani. Next base: position 767,907 of record LNAC01000647.1, on the reverse strand, counting down.
GGTTGACTCTAGCATAGACTTCAAAGACCAGAGTGTGGGAGTGAATATACAATGTAGTCAAAGGTAGAAAAATGACTAAATTTTTCATAATAATTCCATTGGGCATGTATATTAATTTTGGTTGATCCTACCAACTCTGTATTTGTCTTAAGTGAATGTCCATTTATCTTCATGGTTTAACTTCTATTTCTTTTTTTTTTAAGATTTTATTTATTTATTTATTTGACACAGAGAGAGAGAGAGAGAGAGAGATTACAAGTAGGCAGAGAGAGAGAGGAGGAAGCAGGCTCCCTGCTGAGCAAAGAGACCGATGTGGGGCTTAATCCCAGGACCCTGAGATCATGACCTGAGCCGAAGGCAGAGGCTTTAACCCACTGAGCCACCCAGGCACCCCAAACTTCTATTTCTTAATGTTCTGAAATTTGGTGTTTAATGTCTGTCTTGTTATTCTAACCAAGACTAGTGATTTTCTAGATCAAATAATTCTCAGACGTCAGCTTGCTAGAGCTGATTTTTGTCTTTTTTCTTCAAGAAAACACCTTCATTCCATTTGTAATCTTGACTTACAAGGCCACCACATGGAATTATGGAAGTTGGCTTTTATGAAAAGCCAGAAGGTGTCATTCATAAGTACTCTTAAGTGAATGGCAACACACAGAACTGTGGAACAAACAAGTTACTCAACCATATGATTGCTTTCAAGGTTTTTCAGCTAGAACTATTTGCCACCCTACTGTTTAGTTTAGTAAAACTAAAATGAGTTAAGATATATTTGAGTGACACTCTTTCAGACTACATCACCAAGTCCAATGTATTAACTCATCATCACAGTCAGTTTATTTCTAATTAAACTTATCCAATATTTGAGTCATATGTTAGTTGTTACCAAAAAAAAGATCCTTTTACTACCCATTAGAGGACTACAGGATAGAAAGAATTACAGGGCATGTTTATGCGACTCCTAACACAGGGCTCCTCTCTTTCACTAGGAGTTTCACTTATAGTTGACAATCTGTGGGGGTGGGGAAAAAACAGGGGTAGACCTCACCTGACCTAACCCCTATTCCTTCCTTAAAAATGTAAAATTAGATCTGTCCTGTCACCTTGTTTCTTTGCCAGGACTTTGAAAGTTTCTCTTCCATGACCTCCTGTGTGCTGCACTCATTCATCTTCAACATGTTCTCACCTATACACATACACAGATAGCACCTACCAACATCCAAGTACATATTTCCTATTGAATAGTGAATTTCATGTGATGGGTAGAACTCTAAAAATGGTCCCCACAAGATTCCCATCCCCAAGTTGTTCAGTAGCATTAGGTGTTGTACACAACTGATGAATCATTGAACACTACATCTAGAACTAATGAATGTACTATGTATTGGCTAATTGAATTTGAATTAAAAATACTCTAGCCTAAGTACTTTTATGAAAGGGTATTTTATTTAATTCTAGTCAGTTGTCTTTAAAATATGGAGATTCTAGGGTTAGACCTCACCTAAAGTTCCTTTAAAAGTCTCAAAAAAGAAAAGAAAAGTTTCCTCCAACTGGTAGCAGGGAGGAAATCAGAGAAATTTGCAGGCACGAGAAGGATTTGATAAGCTGTTATTTGCTTTGAAGGTAGAGGAGGCCATAGCCAAGGGTTAGAGAACAATACCCAGCTAAAAAGCAAATGGGAAACTCAGCCCTAGATGGATAGGACTGAATTCTTCCCATTGTAGGAGTGAGATAGAGAGAAGAATCCAAGAACCAAATGATAAGACAGCCTGACCAACATCTTTGAACTCTTGTGGGACCCTGAGCTAAGCAGTACGTGAATTTCTGATCTGTAGAAATTGTGAGAAAACAAATGACTGTATTTTAAGCTCTGAGTTTGTGGTAATTTGTTATGCAGTGTAGTTAACTAATGTACCTATGAACTAGGTGATTCATCTAACATGATACTATTTGTTATGAAATATGTGCAGTCTATTTTTTCCCCTCTCCTTTCTCTTTCTTTCTTTCTTTTAAAAAGTTATTTTCTGTTTTTAGTATAGAACAATTTCTCTGTCCTCTTCACTGTTTTGAATATGCTCATATGCTTGTACCGGGTGTTATGTATGGTAAACTCTGTTACATCCTTCATTTATAACACAATATTTGTGCATCATTTTCTGAGTGCCTGATATTTGTAAGAAACAAAAATGAATTTAAAAAGAGAAAAAAAGACCATTTTATTGTCTTCCAAGCAAACATGTCAACTTGTTTAAATCTCTCTATAGATCAACAGTTTAGCATAAGAAATAAGGCCTACAGATTATTTATTATATGATAATTCAGAGCATGTGTTTGATAAACAACATGAATTGGTTAATTAGCATAATTCCTTCACTTAGACCTAGAGATGCGAAAAGGCTGAGGGTAAATAAGTGAAAATTTCTAAAAGTTGTTTATTCCTAATTTTATGCCTCATAGAAAATTTGAATGAAACATTCAGTGAGCAATTATTCTTACCATTCTGAAACAAAATACTGCTGTTTCCTAGGCATCTGCTGTTTTTGAAGAAGTGCCATGTCTGTTACTACCTTTGGCCTCATCTTCAGTGAGAGAAACAACTGCCTAAAATTACATTGTTATATAATTCAATGATCTGAAAAACCTAATATACTTGTTATTGAAAGAGAGTCTGTGACAATTCTTATAGTGTATTAAATTGTGGATGACCATGGATAAGGAATGTGTAATTTAGAGGCCTTGTTGTTAAAAAAATTATATATAGATCAGATGAGAGAATTATTCAAATATAATATGCATGGAAGGATTATGGATTACAGGGCATTTATATGGATTTAGAAGTTAAATAGTAAATTATCTTTCTAGGTTTTTCTTCCTTACCTGTAAAATGAGAGGCTAGATTTTGATGACTGTTGGGGTCCCTTCAACTTCCAAAATTCAAAGATTCTAAAAAAAAATTATCAAAAATAAAAAATCCAAATTAATAAGAAAATATAAATCACTTACATATGGTGCTTTAAACTTAATAATGTAATCAAGTACTCAACAAATATTTATAACTTTATTATAAATTATTTAAAGTGTCTTTGGTTATCCTAACTAATGATTCATATTTATAAAGCAATCATAGTGCCCCAGGTCCACTAATGAAGAATAAAGAATGTTATCCCCACACTTGACACTAATTAAACAGACCTTATGTTCTTAGACTCTCACAATTTTGTCATTCCACTTCTTGCCCTGACTCTGTAATTAAGATTTTTTAAAACTTTATATTTTTCCTGAGGATATTACCTAATGAACTTGTTGCAACCTGCATTTTTCTAGAGCTAAAAAGACAGCCATTTCTACTCATACATTATTGTGTTTCCTTTATATATTTTTAGTGCTATGTTAAATTCATCCATTCATTCATTCATGTTTTGCTAAATTAAATAAATGAAGAGACAAAAATATTGAATACCTAACAATTACCAGTGGTCTTAGCTTGCTTTCCGCAGAAGTAGACTGAGGCAGAGCTTCAGGTGCATGTGTTTTACTGAGAAGTTTCCTGAGGGAAAACTTATAAAAGGAATTTATAAAGCAGGATGATGAAGAAACAGCCCATCAAAGATGCAGGTTCACCCAAAATCTGGGGTTCACCAGATCCACTAAAGTGGGGTAATGGGGGAGCTCTGGAACAGAAATTATACCACAGGGTATAATTGCCTTTGCCTTAAGGCAAAGAGGTCAGCTTTGTGTATCCTTGTATCAATTAATCACTGATTATGTGCAAGAGGGAGGGGTGATGGAGGGACATAACCTCTCAGATGAAAGATTATCCCCTACTAGCTGAGGGGGATTCTCTGGCAAAGGGTATAGATATAAGAAATTAATTAATAGCCAACACTCACAGTGGCTAAGGTATATTAGTCTAGTAATGTAACTCTGGGTAGAGCACCAAATGACATCTACTACAGTCTACCCTTTGCCCTTGCATTACAGAGATCCATTTGTCTTTGAATTTAAATTTACTCCATCCAGGCATAGCCCTCACTAATTCTATACTCACAATTCCTGGAAATATTCATAAGAGGAGGTTCAGTGGGATGAGTTATCTCCATCACTGCTGTAGTTGGTCCTGAGGCCATAGCTAATACATCTTCCCCTTCCACATGTTCTAGATTTTCTTTTCATTGCTAGATGAGGAGGCTTGCCTCATTTGGTAATCTAGACTATCCTCGAGGAAGGTGAACCACTGGTTATTATGCCATTTTCAGGTCATATCTGCTGTGCTTGTGTATTTACTGTTAAAAATGGTCATGGAAACATCGGGAGACTGCAAGAAAAAATCACCTGAGTACTCAACGTATTATTCCCTGCACACACTGATATAGCAGCAATCCTTTCCCTTCCTAATTATTAGGGTAATTTCCCTTGCCAGTATGGCTACTGTCTCTTAGCAAAAGAGCCAGAAATGTTTAGGCAGAAATCATAGCTAAATGTTCAGTGAGATTCCTATTGTGCCATCTGCTAAAAATGCTTAAACCTCTCGGAGCCAGGATTTTCAGACTGACTATGGTTATTCCTTTCCTGTCTGTAGATCCTCAACCATCACCACTATCTGCAAATTTACAGAGTATTTGATTTCCAGAAATGGCCTTCTACATAACTTGACCTTGGAAAAGCATACCTGGGGTAAGCAATACCTGATATATTGGATTAATGCAGTGATTTACAGAATCCTTAAATGGTCCAAGTCCCTTTAATCTATATAGTGTTACCTAAGGAAACCCAATTTACCTAAAACCCAGGTCAAGGCTGTTAATGTAAACTCATGCAAGTCTCAACTAAATATGAACTGCTTCTGATGTGCCTTTCTGATAGGGATGGAAAAGAACATATTCACCAGAGTAGGAGCCCACAACACATACCAGAGGCTATGCTAATTTTCTCTAGCAAAGGTGCCATGCCAGTCCAACAGATGCAATTGAGTTTCTTATTTGCTTTAATTTATAATTAGTCCAGTGTTTGTAGGGGGTATGTCTATTAATTAGATTGTATTTGAGTGTGCCATTAGTTTTAACTCTTTTCCCTAGAATGAGGTATTTTTGAATAATCATATTGTCCAATATGGTTGATCATACTAGAGACTCCCACTTCACCTTTCTCACTATAAAATGTCTTACCTCACATATCAAGGAACTGATATAAGATTTCCCCCAACTACCAAGTAAATTCATTTCAGTTATAATTTTAAAACTGGGAAAATAACCACCAAGTGAGTCCGTGGACTCCTTTAATTATCTAGCTCCCGTAGTGCTCCATACTAAATGGGCTGTGACATTTAAAAAAATATGTCCATTTATTATTTTAAGCTTTTTCAAAAGTTACAGTATAGTTCCTCTCCTTTTGAACGTGGGCTGGACTTAGTGAATTGCTTCAAACAAAAAGAATGTGGCAGAAGGGATGGTGTGTGACTTCTGAGGCTGAGTCATAAAGACATTCACACTTCCACCTTGCTCACTTGGATCACTCACTCTGGGTAAATTCACTGAGTATGGCATAAAGACATTCAAGCAGTCTTGGGATAGATCTGTATGAAGAATATTTGAGGTCTTCCAGCAACACCCAGCAACAATGTGCCAGTCATGTGAGTAACTCACCTTAGAAGTGGATCCTTCAGGGCAACCCTGCTACACTTTTGGTGGGAATGCAAGCTGGTGCAGCCACTCTGGAAAATAGTATGGAGGTTGCTCAAAAAGTTGAAAATAGAGCTACCTTACAACCCAGAAATCGCACTACTGGGTATTTACCCTAAAGATACAAAGGTAGTGATCCTCAGGGGCACATGCAACCAAATGTTTATAGCAGCAATGTCCACAGTAGCCAAACTGTAGAGAGAACCTAGATGTCCATCAACAGATGAATGGATAAAGAAGATGTGGTGTGTGTATATACAATGGAGTACTATGCAGCCATCAAAAGAAATGAAGTCTTGCCATTTGCAATGATGTGGATGGAACTAGAGGGTATTATGCTAAGCGAAATAAGTCAATCAGAGAAAGACAATTATCATATGATCTCTCTGATATGAGAGTTGAGGGGCAGGGTGAGGGGTCGTGGGGAGTAGAGAGGGAAAAATAATGAAAGAACATGGGATTGGGAAGTAGACAAACCATAAGAGAGTCCTAATCTCGCAAAACAAACTGAGGGTTACTGGGGGTTGGGAGGGTAGGGATAGGGTGGCTGGGTTATGGACATTGTGGAGGGCTTGTGCTATGGTGAGTGCTGTGAAAGGTGTAAGCCTGATGATTCACAGACCTGTACCCCTGGGGCAAATAAAAAAAAAGTGGGTCCTTCAGATCCAGTTATGCCTTGAAATGACTGCATCCCTTGCTAATCTCTTAACTGAAACCTCATGGGAAACCCTGAACCAAATCACTCACCTAAGCTTCCTGTAAATTCTTAGCCCAGAGAAACCATGAGATAATAAATGATTATTGTTTTAAGCTGTTGAATTTTTGGGTGATTTAGTAGGCAGCAATAGATAATACAGTGTTGTCCAATGGTGGCACTTTGGGCCCCTGTGTATCATCCTATTTCCAACCATCCTTGAAAGGTCTTGGTATCTTCCTTTCCACACTGCGTGACCTTACTACATGGTCGTAGGTAGCATTAGGGAAGGATGGGAGAAATTGCTAATAAATCCACTTAAGGTGGTCCAAGTTCATTTTACATGGGGATACAGTCTTTCTATCAGCAGTAAGTACCAAATATGAGAATTGGTTCAGTTCCAGAAACTGCAAGGGACTATGACTTTTTGGAAGGGCAGTGGTCCTCAGCCTCCTGATAATCCATCTTGGATTTCCTTTGATTGTATGTATTTACTAATAATCTTGTGGGCTGTCTATGTATCTTCACACTAGGAATGTCATAATCTATTAAATATTTCCTTAGCTTTGTTGGCAGCCAATTTGACTTTGTTATTAATTGCTATAATTGTCCCTAAGTGTGACAGATAAAAACCTCAGCCTGGCCTCTGGTATCTTGGATTCCTACCTTCACCATTGTTATCAGGGGCCTAGCTTTGTAACAGAATCTTCTACTGTCATCCCTGCTTTACAGAGGATAGCCAATACTGAACTTCTCAGTAATGGTTTTGCCCCTCATACTGGTACACTCTTTATCTCTTTGGTAAATGGATTATACTCCAGGCTTTCCCTTAGAGCATAGTCGTCTGGTGGCTTTTCCAGTATTAGGATATTCATCTAGCATGCCCACTGCTTTGAACCTTTTTCTATCTTGCCCCACTGTCTATCACAGCATTTCAGGGATTTATACTTTGTTTATTGTGTTCCTTCACTTTTTCCAAGATTCCAAAAGCCACCTGCAGCATGTTAATACCTTCACTGGGAGTCCTTGCTAGGTAGTTAAAATCCTGTATCATAAGAGAGAGTTTACATATCTACAAATTGTGCCTTAACCAATCTTATGCTCTGTCCTCTTGATCTAAAACCCTCAGCATGTAGTCCATACACATTCTTCTTGCTCTTCTCAGTATATATCAGCCAGTTCCTTCGACATATACTAACCTTTTTCTCTTCACAAACCAAGTACATTTCTAGATAAATTATGTTGGAATTTGACTCTTGTTATATCATGGTTTCCAGGAAAGGGCATGGCAAGGGGAGTGCCTAGGAAGGCAAGCATTTGAGGTCTTTGCATACTCTTAAATTAAGAGACAGGGTACATTCATTTCTATTTGTAGGTTCACTTGGTACTCCCATCTTTCCTTTTAGGGACCTGACCTTGGTATAGTAAACCTGCTGATGCTGAGAATTCACCCTTTGAAGCTCCATGATTCATAGAATTAAGTGTAGAACCTGGCCCTCTGTTCTATCTGTTCTTTATCTGTAATCAATTAAGATATCTTTAAATATCATCAAACACATCTTCTGATTTTCATATTTTTCCTTGGATTGGTGATTAGTCTCTCTAAGCCTATTATTATCTCTTTTCCAGGGCATAGTAGCAACCACTCAATTCTGTAATATTTATAGAAGTTTTTCCTCACATCTCTTAAGCAGCTGGATATTCTACCTATCAGGTAAAATACCAGTACACCATTTGTGTCCATCATTGGTGAAGATTTTAACAACTGTACTTTTACAGCATGTCAAGGGATAACCATAATAACCATATTCTGCCTACTAGTAGTGTTCGTATCCATTTGCCTGCTGAATAAGAAGTAGCATATCCTACAATCTCTGTTTAGAGTTTGCTTCCTAGGACCATATTGGTACTAATTGTCTTAGAGAGAGTTCCCAGAGGCCAAATATAATGATAATTATGGGCACAAGACTTGTTAGGGCATTCATTGGGGCAGATACCCCTGTTAGGAAGATGCTTCAACAAGGAAGTAGAGAGGGAAAGCCTGGGTAGAGGGACACAGAGTGAACCACAATGCCATTGCAGCCAAAGTTTCAGGTGATATTATAAAGAGTTGTGGAGCTGGATGGGCCTTCAGTATTGTTGTAAATTGAGGGAAGGAAGCTAGGCCATTTTTATCACCGTGTTAACCAGTCATTGGCCAAGTGTTGCTTCCTGAGAGGTACCTAATCTTGGACAACGCATTTGCCTGCTGCTAAGTATAATTTTCTGTGATCTACACAGCTGTGTGAATTGGCAATTGATATTCCTGGCATCTGTGGGAAGAATGCCTTGACTCTGAAGACAAGGCCTGGGTGGAGCACCACACTATTCACTATGTATACTATAATTTCTATCACATATAATAACAATAATAATAATAATAATAGTAAAATAATTATTACTTTAGCTAACCATTTGTGATGGTTAATTTTATGTGTCAATTTGACTAGGCCAAGGAGTACCCAGATTAAACATTATTTCTAGTTGTGTCTGTGAAGGTGTTTCCCGATGAGATTAGGTATTCAATTGGTGAACTCAGTAGATTGCTCTCCCAAATGTGGGTGGCCACCATACAAACTGTTGAGTGTTTGAATAGAACAAAAAGGCAAAGGAAGGAGGAATTCACCCCCTTTTGCTTCCTGTCTGCCTACGTGAACTGGGACATTGGTTGTACTCCTGCCCTTAGACTAGAATTTACATTACTGGCTCACTTGGTTTACAGACCTTCAGACTCATGCTATAATAACACTACCAGGTTTCTTGGGTCTCCAACTTGCAAACAGCAGATTATGGGACTTCTCAGCCTCCATAATGGTGTGATGGTGTAAGCCAATTCTTTTTAACAAATTCCTTCATGTGTGTGTGTGTGTGTGTGTGTGTGTGTGTGAATGTGTCTAAAACATTCAGTTTCTCTGGAGTTCTCTAACACTTTATTTGAGAATAAGTTGCAAATATCATGATCCTTTATTCCTAAACAGTTCACTGTACATCTTCTAAGTTCTAGGAGGTTCTATTGTATAATCATATCATAATGATCAATGTTAGAAAATTTCAAATTGATATAATATTGTCAAATTTACAGTCCATATATGAGCTGTGCAAATTGTACCCATCACATAATTTATAGCAATTGTTTTGCAATCCAGGATTGAATCCAGGATCATTTGTTGCATTCAATAATCATATTTCTGTTCATGATAGTTTGCTAATTATGTGCCTCTCAGCTTTCTTGAAATTAAAAACCAGAATTTTCTGGATTGAGGTATCATGATTCTCTTTGCAATTTTGGTATAGGATCTAAAAATGGAAACATATCACATGATCTGGCACAAAACCTCTGATTTTTAAACCAAACAAATAATTCAAGATTTTTATAAATCCCCTGTGGTGTTCTAAACCTTATATAAGAGCATGCATGTTTCACAGTGATCAATAAGCAATTTAGGAGATGATAGATTTGTGTGTGTGTATGTGTGTGTGTGTGTTTGTACTTCTTGTGTATTAAGAGAAGCTTTATTTGAACTAAATTACCTGTCTCACAGTATTTGTTTGATTATTGAGATATAATTAACATACAATATTATGTGAGTTCAGGTATAAAACACAGTAATTTGACATTTGCATATGTTGTGAAATGGTCACCACAATAAGTCTAGTTACCATCTGTCACCTTACAAAGTTAATGCAGTGTTATTGACTATATTTTCTATACAGGACATTACACCCTCATGACATACTTATTTTATAACTGGAAGTTTGTACGTCTTAATCCCTTTAACCCATCCCACAGCCCCCACCAACTCCTTTCCCCTCTGGCAACCACCAATTTGTTGTCTGTATCCATGAGTCTGGATTTTGTTTTATTTGTTTTGTTTTTTAGGTTCTACATATGAGTGAAATTGTGCACTAAATGTCTTTCTGTGCCTGACTTATTTCACTTAACATAATACCTTCAAGGTATTTCAACAACGAAATACTTCAAGGTATTTCAACAACATCTATGTTTTTGCAGCATGATGCACACTTGAGAAGAATTTGTATTCTGCTGCTTTTGGATAGAATGTTCTCTGTATATGTTAAGTCCAAGTGGTCTAATGTGTTGTTTAAGGCCAATATTTCCTTAGCTTTCTGTCTGAATCTATCCATTGATGTAAGTTGAATGTTCAAGTCTTTTAATATTACTGAATTGCTATCATTTTCTCCCTTTAGGTCTGTTAATATTTGCTTTATATATTTGATGCTCTTATATAAGGTACATCTATATTTATAAATGTTTATCTTCTTGCTGTATTGACCCCATTTATCATTATGTAGTGCCATTCTTTCTTTTATTATAGTCTTTGTTTTATTTTTATTTTTTATTTTTTATTTTATTTTATTTTTTTAGCATTTTATTTTTTTTATTCTTTGCCCCAGGGGTACAGGTCTGTGAATCATCAGGCTTACACCTTTCACAGCACTCACCATAGCACAAGCCCTCCACAATGTCCATAACCCAGCCACCCTATCCCTACCCTCCCAACCCCCAGTAACCCTCAGTTTGTTTTGTGAGATTAGGAGTCTCTTATGGTTTGTCTCCTTCCCCATCCCATCTTGTTTCATTATTTTTCCCTCCCTACCCCCCACGACCCCCCACC
>LNAC01000647.1:701504-756654 GCA_002007465.1 Ailurus styani | reverse complement strand
AACATTCAGGTGCACGTGCCCCTGAGGATCACTACCTTTGTATCTTTAGGGTAAATATCCAGTAGTGTGATTGCTGGGTCATAGGGTAGCTCCATTTTCAACTTTTTGAGGAATCTCCACACTGTTTTCCAGAGTGGCTGCACCAGCTTGCGTTCCCACCAACAGTGTAGGAGGGTTCCCCTTTCTCCGCAACCTCGCCAACATCTGTCATTTCCTGACTTGTTGATTTTAGCCATTCTGACAGTCTTTGTTTTAAAGTCTACTTTGTTTAATATGAGTAGTTACCCCAGATTTCTTTTGGTTTCCATTTACATGGAATATTGTTTTCCATCCCTTCACTTTCAGTCTGTGTGTGTCTTCGCATCTAAAGTGAGTCTCTTGTAGGAAGCATATATGTGGGTCTTGTTTTTTATACATTCAGATACAGTATGCATTTTGTTTGGAGTTTAGTCCATTTATATTTAAAGTAATTATTGATAGGTATGTGCTTATTGCCAACTGGTTAACTATTCTGTCTGTTTTGTAATTTTTCTCTGTTTATTTCCTTTTTCTTTTTTTGTGGTTTGATGACTTTCCTTAGTATTATGTTTAGATTCCTTTCTCATTTTCTTTTGTGTATTTACTGTATGTTTTTGCTTTGTTGTTACTGTGAGGTTCACATATATCATCCTATGTATATAACCGTCTAGTTTAAATTGAAAGGAACTTAAATTTGAACACTCTCCAAAACTATATTTTCACACTCCAACCTGTTTTTTATTCTTGATGTCACTTTTTACATCTTTTTATTTTGCATATTCCTTAACTAAATATTGTAGTTTTTGTTAATTTTACTACTTTTGCCTTTAACCTTCTTGGTAACTTTATACTTGCTTACTTCACTAACTTTACTATGTATTTACTTTTACCATGAGATTTTTACTTTCATAAGTGTTCTTGTTAATTAGTGCCATTTCTTTTCAGCTTAAAGAAATCTCTTTAATGTTTTTTTGTAAGGCTGATTTAGTAGTGATGAATTCCTTTAGCTTTTGGTCATCTGGAACTTTCAAATCTGAGTGATAATCTTGTCAGTATAGTATTGTTGGTTAGAAGTTTTTCCTTTTTAGCACTTGGTGTATATCGTGCCCCTCTCTTCTGGCCTGCAAAATTTCTGCTGATAAATCTGCTGATAGTCTTATGGGGTTTCCCTTGTACATAACAATTTGTTTTACTCTTGATGCTTTTAAGATTCTCTCTTTAACATTTGAAATTTTAATTATAATATGTCTTAGTGCTGCTCTCTTTACATTCACCTTATTTGAAACTCTCTGGGCTTCCTGGACCTGGGCGTCTGTTTCCTTACTCAGGTTAGGGAAGTTTTAAGCTGCTATTTCTTAAATAAGTTATCTGCCTCTTTTTCTCTCTCTTCTCTATAATGTTTTATGTTCGATGTCCCCAAAGTCCTATATCTTCATTTTTTCTCATTATTTTTTCTTTTTGCTACTCTGGTTGGGTTCTGTTGTTTTAACTTCCAGTTCACTTATCTGCACTTCTACTTCATCCAGCGTACTTTTGAACCCCTCTAGTGTATTTTTCAATTCAGTTATTATATTCTTCAGCTTTGTGACTTCTATTTGGTACTTTCTTATGTTTTCTATCTCCCTATTGAAGCTATCACTATGTTCATCTATTCTTCTACTAAGTTCATTAAACATCTTTATGATCATTACTTTGAATTCTTTATAAGGTAAATTGCTTATCTCCATATTAAGTTCTTTTTCTGAGGTTTTATCTTGTTCTTTTTCTTGGAACATATTTCTCTGTTTCCTCATTTTGTTCAACTCTCTGTGTTTCTATGTATTGGGTTAAACAGCTCCTTTCAGTCTTGAAGGAGCTTTATATAGGTGATGATCTTTCTCATACTACTTTGCCCTACTTCTTGGTTGTCTCTCAAATCTTTGTGATTTTCTAAACCACCTGATTTATTTTTGATATGCCCCCACTGTTGAGGGTGTGCCAAGACATGTCAGTGATCCAAGAAGAGGAATCTCATTTAGTACCCAGTTTCAAGCTGATGGAAGCCAGATCCTCAGGAGCTGCTTTAAAAGTATAAAAATATATACAGTCATATGGGGCTTTAACTGTAGTCCCTGCTGACCTGACCAGGAGATGTGGAGGTGTGCCTTGCATGACAGTTGCAAAAATTGGGGCTCCAGAGGAGTGTATAAGCTCCTGAGTTTTATCAAGCTGTAACAAGTTCAAAGAGGTGCTCAAGGATGATGTATCTCTGTTTACATTCCCTGGGTATACGTTTTTATCCTCTAGGTGTGTGGGAAACCCGAAACCTTCCCTCAGGCTGACACCCCCGGCTGAATAAGTAGGCCTTTTTCATAGGAAGACTGGGATTGTGTTTCAGTTTGCTATCTTTTAATGCCCTGAGGGTGGTAGCCTTCCAAGAGCTGTCTTTCTGATTGTTATAGTCCCATGGAGATCTGGAGCATTAGCCCTTTTGGCCATGAAGACCAGGTGATTAAGGGATGTCCCCTGTGTATATTGTGTATAGTTGCTGGCTTTAGCAAAGCAGCTGGGAAGTGTAGTAGGTGGGGCATGTCACTTGCTTCAGAAAGTCAGTGGGAAAATGTCATGACTGTGTACACTCTAGGGCTTCAGCAAAGAACTGTGTATGTGTGTGTTAGTGTATGTACCTATGTGTGTGCCAGCTTTAGTATGGGAGCAGGATGATGATGTGACTGCTCACACTCACCAGCCCCACCCAGGAGATGGTAGAGTGTCACAACTGCCTCACTCACAGACTTTGCCAGGGAGCAGAGAACTCTGTGACTACTTGCATTCTTCCACCCCAGCCAGGGTGTAGGATAGTGTTGCTAACTACCTGCTCTCTGTAGTCTTAGCAAGTGCCAGAACTGCTAACCCCCACTTGTCCTAACAAGATAGAGGGAGGGTGCTGTGTCCAAGTTTGCTGACCTGAGATAGCAGGCTGTGTGAAGAGTGCAGTAATGTCATCTGCCAGTGCCTCCACCTCCAGGTAGGATCACAGCTCTGCCCTGTCCCTCCAACCCATGCCCCCATAATAGAAAAAGCATATCCCTCTGGCAAACTGCTCTGTTCTCACTGGGTCTAAGGGGAAGTGAGACTGCTCATGAGCCCTCTAAGAGGGGAATCTCAGTTTCCTATAGCACTTTGGGATCCCCTGGACATTAGCCCCATTGGTTTTCCAAGCCAGATGTTTTGAGGGCTCATCTTTCTGGTATAGACCTCAGGAGCTGGGGTCAGTACCTGATGTAGGGCATCAAACTCTCATTCCTCCAGAAGAAGCACTATATGATGATATCCTTCCCTGTATCGTACTCATCTTGATGTGCTCCTTTTATCCTTTGTTGGAAAAACAGTTCATTTAGTTCTGAGATCGTTTTTGGAAGAAAGTGATGCATATATAGTGGTAGATTTGGTGTGTCCATAGGAGGAGGTGAATTTAGGGTCTTCCTCTGAATCTCCCATACCTGTCTCTCAGTACTGAAAAACACCATACAGTGGTCCAGTAGATGTCAGCATAAATGCTTACTGCATGCTATTACAGCCATATGAAATCATTGAAGATTCAAAATGAATTTAGTGTGCGACTCAGGTTGATTATTATAACGTGCATTTTCAATTAGCATTTACAATTAGCAGACAATACTTACATGTCTGAGTAAGTTAAAGTGAAAGAAGTTCTAGGAAGGTAATTTTCTTATAAGAAAGTCTAAGCATTTTTTCAATTTATAGTTTGCTGTTCTCTTATTTATTTTTAAACTTGACCAGGTTTGTTTCTACAGTTGAATGGCATATGAATATTTTCATAGCCCCAGAAAATGGCTGCTTTTATTTTTCTCTCCTTATATCTCTACTCTTTGAGAGGTTTGTGTGATGCTGAGCTTCTCACTAGAAACCAAACTGTAGGTAGAATTTAGTCTTCTTTGGTAACAGTGAGACTTTAGCCTGCATATTAAAAATGAAGGCAAATGCTTTCTCTTTTATATTATTTTTGAAACTGATCATTATTTCAGTGTGATCAACAGAGGATAATGAGTCCTTCTTTCACCTTGTGGCATTGTTATCACCAATATAAAACTTGGAATTTTGACATTATTTTCAAATCCTTCTATGTGTACTTTCTAACCTTGCTACTATTGACATTTTGGGCCAGATAATTCTTTGTTGTGGGGAGCCATCCTGTGCATTGTAGAATATTAGCAACAACCTTGGCTTCTACACACAAGATGCCTGGTGCACCCTCCTGCTGCGGAAACCAAAAATTTTTCCAGATATGGTCAGATTTCTCTTGGTGGAACCATTGCCCCCTAATGAGAACCACTGGGTGCGATACAAAAAAAAAAAAAAAAAAAAAAAAAAAAAAACGCTACTGAAACAATTAGATGGGTTATTTATGTCCCAAAAGTTCTTAATCTCATTTAGAGACAGAAGAAAACTGGTCAAGCATTTTATCAGAAATTAAATTCCCTTCCTAGAAGGATGCTGTGAAATTGTCTTGAAAAAAATTCTGACCCTGACTTGTTCGGGACAATTATTTCTCCATGTTTCTCAGCCTTATCAAGTCTGTACAAACTTTTCTGGGAAAACATCTTATAATGTTTACTTTCATATCTTAAATTCAAAATTATAATTTAAAAAAGCTTTAACTATAACAGTAATGATAAATAAGACAAAAGTAACTTATAATACAAATGATATAAATTTCAATATGTTGATGCTCAGGCCCAGTTACACCTGAAGACAATGAAACAGTTACTTCCTTTCTCCTATAAAAGGGATCAGCATAAATATGACAATTATTAAATGCAAACTGAGAGAGGTATGTTATATTGGCAACTCATATACATGAGCAGCATCATTTGAGTGATGCAATTTTCAGAAATAGCAAACAACTTGATGAAAATTCTAAATGAAACTATGTAAAACCTCTTTCAATTTGTACATGTGGTAGTGATTATAAGGAAATTCAGTTCATTAAAACCATGTAAATTTTTTTGTTTGTATGAAAAACAGAATTAGGTTCTGTGATCGGATGTGTATAAACATGTGTTTTGCTTTCATTAATGCCAACTACAATACTCAAAATTTGTACAGCATACAGGCCAATTATACATAGTGAAGGACTATCTGGCATATTGCAAGGCATCTAGCATCTCTGATCCTAGCTGCTCAATGCCAGTAGTGTATTCCAATCCCATTGTGACAATCAGAACTTAACTGAAATTTTCCATAACTTTCTCCAGAAGGCAGAACCCTGATCTAAATAAATCTTTTCAGATTTTTAACTTTGTTTGTGGGTAAAATCCACAGTTTTTAGAAATTTGTGAATAAATTTAACCCCATAAGACTATCACAATTACAGATTCCCTATACTAACCTTTACAGATATGATTTAGTAACACTGAAGTCAGCTTTAACAAGTGCTGCAGATGAATCTGGTGTAGCTGTTCATAGACAGTACTTTGGGAAAAACTAAAAAATGTGTAAATGTTCTTGCCAAAAAGTCAAAATTATTATGGAAAAATTTAGTTGCCTGTGTTATGCATTTGGCAAACAGTAGTGGACTGCTTTTCACCCCTATTTACCTAACAATCATGTCTTTAAGTTGTCCAACAAATTCCTCAAAATTGTCTCCTAATGAGGGTCTTTTTCTTTTAATTCAATTCAAAATATGAAATAAGGTGATACCAGTTTTAAAATACAGAAATAAGTAGATCTTATTATTACCTATTGTGAAAAGTTTTTTTCAATGAAGTTTGCTACCTCATTGAAAACTGCAAAGCATTCATCCGAGTTTTTACACCTGGTTCAAGGTATGTTGGTATAAATATAGATGGCAAATTCATGATTTACAGATGTATTTCTTATTATCTTTTTCCTCATGCATACCATGCATAGAAAATAGACAAACTTCGGGCGCCTGGGTGGCTCAGTGGGTTAAAGCCTCTGCCTTTGGCTCAGGTCATGATCTCAGGGTCCTGGGATCGAGGCCCACATTGGGCTCCCTGCTCAGCAGAGAGCCTGCTTCCTCCTCTCTCTCTGCCTACTTGTAATCTCTCTCTGTCAAATAAATAAATAAAAAATCTTTAAAAAAAGAAAAGAAAACAGACAAACTTCAAAGGGAACTTTCTGCAAAGAAATGCTATAAAATATGAAAAGTGTAAAGACTTGAGGAAAGCTGATAAGAACTGGTGATTATATGCTTAAAGGTTTGCATGCAAATGATTCAATCAACTACTTGTATACAAATCTATAATATAAATCATCTTGTATTAAAACTTCTAATTACAAAGTTATAATTTTATTTTTTTATTGTTATGTTAGTCACCATAATATACATCATTAGTTTTTGATGCAGTGTTCCAAGATTCATTGTTTATGTACAACACCCAGTGCTCCATGCAATACATGACCTCCTTAATACCCACCACCAGGCTCTCCTGTCCCCCTACCTCCTTCCCCTCTAAAACCCTCAGATTGTTTCTCAGAGTCCACAGTCTCTCATGGTTCATCTTGCCCTCTGATTTGCCCTAATTCACTTTTCCTTTCCTTCTCCTAATGTCCTTCCTGTTATTCCTTATGTTCCACAAGTAAGTAAAACCATATGACAATTGACTTTCTCTGCTTGAATTACTTCACTCAGCATAATCTCCTCCAGTCCCATCTGTGTTGATGCAAAAGTTGGGTATTCATCTTTTCTGATGGCTGAGTAATATTCCATTGTATATATGGACGACATCTTCTTTATCCATTCATCTATTGAAGGACATCTTGGCTCTTTCCACAGTTTGGCTATTGTGGACATTGCTGTTATGAACATTGGGGTACATGTGGCCCTTCTTTTCATTACATCTGTATCTTTGGGGTAAATACCCAGTAGTGTAATTGCCGGGTCATATTTTTAATTTTCTGAGGAGTCTCCACATGGTTTTCCAAAGTGGCTCCACCAACTTGCATTCCCACCAACAGGGTAAGAGGGTTCCCCTTTTTCCACATCCTCTCCAACACTTGTTGTTTCCTGCCTTGTTAATCGTTGCCATTCTAACTGGTGTAAGGTGGTATCTCAATGTGGTTTTGATTTGAATTTCCCTGATGGCCAATGATGATGAACATTTTTTCATGTGTCTGCTAGCCATTTGTATGACTTCATTGGAGAAGTGTCTGTTCATGTCTTCTACCCTTTTTTTGACATGATTATCTGTTTTCTGGGCATTGAGTTTGAGGAGTTCTTTATAGATCTTGGATATCAGCCCTTTGTCTGTAGTGTCATTTGCAAATATCTTCTCCCATTCCATGGGTTTCCTCTTTGTTTTGTTGACTATTTCCTTTGCTGTGCAGAAGCTTTGAAGTTACAATTTTAAACAATATCATTATATCCCATTTTGAGGAGCATAAAATATTTTTAATGTCTCCATATTGTTTTCATCATAAAGAAATTGGTATCCATTTCTTCTTCAAGTCATATTTGTCTAAATGCAAAATATATATGAAACTGTGAACTCTATTTCCACTTGTAATTTCTTGTTACTCTAAATCAGTTTATGAAAGAAAAGAATTTGTTTCACTTTTGGCGTACACTCTTGAATTGGAGTGAGAAAAATACAAGCTATTTAAAATATATCTAAAATATAATTACTTGTCAAAATAATATTGTATAGAGGATTAATCACATATCATTTTCAAATATATTACATTAGTTCCATGAGATCAAAATGAAAATGTAGTTAATGTGTAGTAATTTACTATCCATTTTGAAAATTCATTAGTAATATTTGCCTATACTATATAGAAGAAACCCACTTTTTGAAAGATCAAAATTAACTTTAAAATCCATGAATGCTGTGAACTCTTATCTAGACAATGTTAGATGTGGGATATTATAATTAAAATCAAAGGTGTGTGCAAAGTTTTCCAATGAATTGAAATGTTGTTATCAATAAATTGTGGTCTGCTCAAGGAAATTAACAAAGATTAGGTAAATTTTAATCATATGTGGAAAATAATTTGTTTCCAACTAAGGTATGTAAATATCAACATCATTCCTAGAGTAAAATTATGTTGTTAAGTTTATGCTGGGACTCAAATTGAATTTGTACAGTTTTTTGTCTAAATAATATCTTACATTTCTATAGTATCTTGCATTTTTAATATCATTTACTCTTTACATTAGTTTTATAAATTAGGTCCTCCAGTTTGGTAGGCAACATGGTTTCCAGTTTTGGTCCCTTCAATTTTTAATTTGATCCCTGGTAAGTTATATTACTTACATGTGTATAATTTCTTTTTTTGTGAGAATTAAATAAGTTATTCTAAAAAGAGGGCTTAACGCAGTAAGCATGTGAATATTATTTGCTGTTATTTTTATTTCCATTTTCTAGATACAAAATATTAAGCTCTGAGAGAAATGTTTGAATCAGTGTTTTTACACTTTTTCAACTTCAATGTGATACAGTGTAAAATAGATTTTTATTTTATGATCTAATATGCATATGCGCTCATATACATATACATGTATATGAAGCATATATATGACAGAAAAGTTTCACAAAGCAAATTTACTTTTGCTGTATGTAGTGCATTTTGATTTTTTCTGTCTTATTCTACTTATGTCCTTCTATTTTTTTTTAAGTTGATTGTGACACACTAGCTTGATTTCCACAAGTGTAATTGAGTCACAGCCAACAGTTTAAAAAATATAACTGTGGTTGCATAGCTAGGAAATTACAGAACTGACACTTGAACCCATAGCTGCTGTAGACTGAATATCTTGATGACAACAGCCATGCTTTTCTCAGCCCTGATTCTATACAACACCTAGTGCTTTCAACAGAGTAGATGTTTACCATGTTTGCTAAGAAAATTATGATTCTAAAACTTTCTGACTCCTTGGAGATTTTCAATAGGTGAGTAGTCTTATCTGTGCATAAAATGATAGTTTCATATTATGCACAGAAAACAAGCATATTTAATGAAAAGAAGTAAAAAGACTATTAATTGAATATGGGAACCATACTCTTAATACCATTAATTAACTTGGAAGCCATTAATAAAACTTGTAAAAGTTCTGACTGGTAAAAAACATTTTAGAAAACAATAATTCTGCAAGAAAATGAGGAATGATGAATCGCAAACTAAAAATGAATTGTAACATGGCAAGAGATCAGTATTTTTCTGTGTGTTCCAAACATAAATCAGGGATATTCCAATTGCTCTTTGATGCTCAAGAGCTGATCTGTAAGTGGTTGAAGATTATGACTGATGGTAAGGACCATCGTCATGAAGAATATATTAGTGATGATCTGCATTCGGTTGAGTTAATTAGGATGAACATATGGATGTATAAGTCACCCAAAGTCCCAAAAGAGCATTTATATTCATTATTTTCCATACCAAACTTTAATTGGAGTTGTTTTTAAGAATTTTTTGGCCCAATGTAAAGTTGACTCTTCTTTTCCTAACTCTCAATGACTAGGTTTGTTGTTATTCGTAAGGCAAAGGAATAAATGAAAAAAGAGGTCTGGTTGATAAATAAATTGTGCAGAAAGAGGGGCATATGGCTGGCTCAGTCAGTTAAGCATCTGACTTTTGATTTTAGCTCAGGTCACGATCTCAGGGTCATGAGATTGAGACCCGCATTGGGCTCCACACTCAGTGAGGAGTCTGCTTGAGATTTTCTCTCTCCCTCTTCCTCTGCACCCCCCAACTCTCTAAGATAAATAAATAAATAGATATTTTTTAAAAAAAGATTCCACCAGAAAATTTCTAGGATTGATACACAAATTCAGCAAAGTGGCAGGATATAAAATCAATGCACAGAAGTCAGTTGCATTTCTATACACTACCAATGAAGCAGAAGAAAGAGAAATCAAAGAATTGATCCCTTTTATAACTGCACCAAAAACCATAAGATACCTAGGAATAATTCTAACCAAAGAGGTACAGGATCTGTACTCTGAAAATTATAGAACACTTATGAAAGAATTGAAGAAGACACAGAGAAATGGAAAAACATTCTATGCTCATGGATTGAAAGAATAAATATTGTTAAAATGTCTAAGTTACCCAAATCAATCTACGCATTCAGTGTAGTCCCCATCGGCATTTTTCACAGAACTGGAACAAACAGTCCTAAAATTTGTATGGAACCAGAAAAGACCCCCAATAGCCTAAATAATATTGAAAAGGAAAACCAAGCTGGGTACATTATAATTGCAGAATTTAAGCTTTATTACAAAACTGTAATCATCAAGACAGTATGTACTGGCACAAAAACAGACATGTAGATCAATGGAACAGAATAGAGAACCCAGAAATGGACTGACAACTCTATGGTCAACTAATCTTTGACAAAGCAGGAAAGAATATCCAATGGAAAAAAGTTTCTTCAAAAAATGGTGTTGTGAAAATTGGACAGCCACATGCAGAAGAATAAAACAGGACCACTTTCTTATACCTACACAAAAATAAACTCTAAATGGGTGAAAGACCTAAATGTGAGACCGGAATACATCAAAATCCCAGAGGAGAACACAAGCAGCAACCTCTTTACTTCAGCTGTAGCAACTTCTTGTTGTTTCCAGAGGTAAAGGAAACAAAAGCAAAAATGAATTATTGGGACTTCATCAGGATTAAAAAGCTTTTGCACAGCAAAGGACACAGTCAACAAAACCAAAAGACAACTGACAGAATGGGAGAAGATATTTGTAAATGACTTATCAGATCAAGGACTAGTATCCAAAATCTATTTTATAGATTTTATAGATAGTTCTTATCAAACTCAACACCTCAAAATAAATAATCCAGTTAAGAAATGGGCAGAAGAGATTAACAGACATTTCTGCAAAGAAGACATGCAAATGGCCAAGAGACACATGAAAAAAATGCTCCACATCACTTGGCATCAGGGAAATACAAATGAAAACCACAATGAGATACCACCTCACACCAGTCAGAATGGCTAAAATTAACAAGTCAGTAAACAACAAATGTTGACGAGGATGCAGAAAAAGGGGAACACTCTTACACTGTTGGTGGGATTGCAAGGTGGTACAGCCACTCTGGAACACAGAATGGAGGCTCCTTAAAAAGTTAAAAATAGAACTGTCCTACAACCCAGCAATGGAACTACTAGGTATTTGTGCAAAGTATATGAACATAGTGATCAGAAGGGGCACCTGTGCCCCAATGTTTATAGCAGCAATGTCCACAATAGCCAAACTACCAAAAGAGCCCAGATGTCCATCAACAGGTGAATGGATAAAGAAGAGGTGGTATGTATACACAATGGAATATTACTCTGCCATCAAAAAGAATGAAATCTTACAGTTTACACTGCTGTGGATGGAACTGAGGGTATTATGCTGAGTGAAGTAAGTCAGTAGAAAAAGACAAATACCATATGATTTCACTCATATGTGGTATTTAAGAAAAAAACGCATGAACAATATGGAAAGGAAGGAAAACTAAAATAAGATAAATACAGAGAAGGGGGCAAACCATAAGAGATGCTGAACTTTAAGAAACATACTGGAGGATGGAGTAACTGGGTGATAGGCATTAAAGAGGACACTTGATGTAATGAGTACTGGGTGTTGAATGCAACTGATGAAGCACTAAATTCTACCCCTGAACCTAATAATACAGTATATGTTAACTAAATTGAATTTAAATAATAAAAATTAAGAATTGTGCAGAAAGATTTTCAAATAAAATTTGTTTAAAATTTCTAAATTTGTTTTGTAAAAGTTGGTATTCTCTACTGTAGATGAAAAAGAGTTTAATAGATCATAGATAGATAACAAATAATGCAGTAACCCACAAGAGCTGCATATACACTGGAAATAAAAACTCTTCAATAATTACATTCCATGTATGACCTCTTCTAAAAATATTGAGTATAGAAGATTTCCCACAATTCACTCACAGTGAATTACTCCTAGACATAGAGTACCATAATCTCATCAATAAAAAAATTCAAACCCTCATCAAAGCAAATTTTTCAAGTGAAATCTTTATAATTAACATTAGTCAGCATAAACACAGTCCTAACAGAAATAACCTCAGTATCTACTTGCTTTACTTTTAAACCACTGAGAAATTGAGTCCATTTCAGTTAAAATATATTTCTGACCATATTTCACTACAGTGTGCAAAAAGAAGTCAATAGCAATGGTCTATGAATAAAGAGGGTGGGATTTTACCAATGATTTCATTAGCAAGAATATGTAGAATTTCTTCTCTCAAAGATAAAGAAATTATTCATCCATATAAATTTCACTCCTTCTTTCCTTATGTTGATCTGGCCTGTTTTCAAAAATATTTATTAAGTGAGCTTTTCAACTTTAGGACACGATAATGTATTCCATATTGAAAACTAATGGATTGTAGTAAACATATTTAAAAATAAGATGGAATAGAAAATGATGAAATAGAGTAAAACAGAAGACTATCAAAATTATTTGGCCATAGTAATGGTATAATTTTATAAAACATTTTTCAATTTACAGAAATAAATTGCTTGTGTAAAAAGTTTTTATTACCATATGTCATATTCAAAATGCATAGAATAAACGTTCTTATGGGTATAATAAAGAATGGCTGAAAAAAAAGAATGGCTGAGAGTGTTATATTGATATTTGAAATATTTTTATTTTAAAAATATAACAGGATTACATTTAAGAATATACATGCTTTGGATTTAATGTCTTGGGAAGAGAATCCAGTGTACAAATCAACTATATAGGCTGTATTATTTATTTATTTATTTATTTATTTATAAATATTTTATTTATTTATTTGACAGAGAGATAGAGAGCACAAGTAGAGCAGCAGGAAGAGGGAGAGAGAGAGAGAGAGAAGCAGGCTCTCTCTCTGCTGAGCAGGGAGCCCAATGCGGGACTTGATCCCAGGACCCTGGGATTATGACCTGAGCCGAAGGCAACTGCTTAACTGACTGAGCCACCAGGCGCCCTGTATTAATTTATTTTTAAGTTTGTTTTTCATCAAATTCTAAAGGGATATCCTAGTTTACACCCATATTTTATTAAATAGAGTAAGAAGAAAGCTTAAGTCTTCAAGTTACATTTCATAGTGGTTCACATTTAAAGCTCTGAGTTATGAAACAGGCAAAAGAGGGAAGACTTGTTAGCACCTGAATTAATGTGATATACAAATGGGGTGTAATGAATGGTCAAAACTATTCAACAGATAAACTATAATGAAAAAATGCAATTGGTGCATAAAAATATAGACCTGTGGAGAAATTTCAACCATCCAATATTTTTCAGTAGCACTAAAATATATACCTTATCTTTCAATGTAGTCGATATAGCTTCTGCTCTCAATATATTACTGTAATTGAGATATCAGTGCCTTATAGAGTTGAAAAAATTTCAGTTAATCTCATAACATCCTTATTTTCATTTAACCTCTATCTCAGATATCAATTCCTATACCATCTAAGCCTGGAACTGTATATTTAATTTCTTGGCAGAGATGAAAATTTCTATCACATCCTGCCTGTAATTCTCATTTAAAAGCAATTAAAACCATTTTATAATGTATTATATTTCACAAGTGTTCATGGTGACTGTAGCACAACTAGTGCATAAGGTATTCCCTATGCTGAAAACTCTGACTAAACTTAAAAGCTATATATTTCTCTATAGTAATTTTCTAGTATTAGCAAAAAAAAAGCTTTTGTGATCAAACACATAAATGATATATGAATGATTTTTAAAAACAATCATTTAT
Organism: Ailurus styani; assembly: GCA_002007465.1. Taxonomy (NCBI): domain Eukaryota; kingdom Metazoa; phylum Chordata; class Mammalia; order Carnivora; family Ailuridae; genus Ailurus; species Ailurus styani. Next base: position 742,869 of record LNAC01000647.1, on the reverse strand, counting down.
TCCATCTTAAAGCTGTCAAAGTTGAGTTAGAAAAGAGAATCAATAAATGGTACCAATTTTTCCAGAATGACATTAAGTATAAATATTTAAGCATATTTCTAGTGCCTGTGTCTTATTAATTTTGAATCTAAACTGGAGTCTTAGTAGAGGAGGTAGGCCAAACAAACCAACAAAAAACACAGAAATACATTAGTGGGCACAGGTTAAAGTGATATCCTAACTTAATTCACAAGTTTCTATTTTGGGGGGCAGTCTCAAAGAATTGTATCTTTGAGGAAATGTTTTGTATAGTGGTGTAAAGTGAAAATGGAGAGTATACAATAAATAATGCTTTTTGCATTTATTTTTCTGCCAGTCCAGTGTCAGTAACATTTAGCATATACTATACAGAATGGAAGATTAGGAGAAGTGTGTGAATACACTTGTGAAGAGAAGTACTAACTGTCCCCTGGTATCAATCAAATCATTCTGTTACTAGAGAGTGATCCTTTTTTTTTTTTTTTTTGAGAGTGATCCTTGAAAAAAGGCAAAAGCTCTCTGAGTTGGATCACATGTAATTCTACTGTTTTAATGGATGAGTTAGGTAATTGCCTTTCCTTTCTATACACTGGTGACTGAATCTGGCCTTTGGTGGGGTTGGGTTTTTTGTTTGGGTTTTTTTTGTTTGTTTTTGCGTTAAAAGGTTAGTCATAGACAATGAGAAACTGTTTTTTGGAGTTCTCCATTAAGTTAGAGAGGAAAAAGAACAAACTGTAATTTCTGTTGATTGCCTGGTTAGACAAGTGACAACCTGGAGACTGAAGATCACTGTTAATTAGAGAGAAAAATTTGGCAGTAGGGGGAGATAGGATGGCTCTGAAGTTAAAGTTAAAAATATGAGAAAATCTTTAAAAAAAATAAATAAATAAAATTAACTGCAATACACTGGAAAGAAAACAGGTTGATACTCATATGGATTTAGGTAGGTTTTGCCACTTATTATCTTTAGCTATCAGAGTCTACATTAATGTGCTAATGTACACTTAACATATAACATAAAAATCTTATACTAGTATGCATCCGTATCTCCCCTATTAACCTTTGTGCTATTATTGCTATACATGTTACTCACACATTATAAACCTCATGATATATTGTTATTAATTTTGTTTAAAAAGTAAAGTATCTTTGAGATATAAATTAAAAAATCATATATTTAGGACACCTGGGTGGCTCAGTCAGTTAAGTGTCTGCCTTTGGTTTAGGTCATGATCCCAGGGTCCTGGGATTGAGCCCCACTTCATGCTTCCTACTCAGGAGGGGACCTGCTTCTCCCTCTCCTCCCCATTCCTGCTTTCTCTCACTATCGCTTCCTCTCCCACTCTCAAATAAATAAATAAATAAATAAAATATTTTTAAAAATAAAAATAAAAAATCATGCATTTACCCAAGCAATTACCATTTTGATGTGCTTCATTCCTTTATTTATATCCATATTTCCATCTGGAATCATTTTTGCTTTGGCAGAGGACTGCCTTTAAATTTCTTGTGGTGTAGGAATAATGATGGTGAATTCTTTAGCTTTTGTATGTCTGAAAAAGTTGTTATTCAGCTTTATTTTAGAAGAATTGTTTATGCAAATAGAATTTTAGGTTGATAGTGTCTTTTCTTTTAGTACTTTAAAGATGATGTTTCACTGTCTTCTCACTTGCATTGTTTCTTTTTTTAGTTATTTTATTTAAATTCAATTAGTTAACATATAGTGTATCATTAGTTTCCTATGTAGAGTTCAGTAATTCATCAGTTTTATATAACACCCAGTACTGGGATCCCTGGGTGGCTCAGTCATTAAGCATCTGCCTTCAGCTCAGGTCATGATCTTGGGGTCCTGGGATCCAGCCCCACATCAAGCTCCCTGCTCGGCAGGAAGCCTGCTTCTCCCTCTCCCATTCCTCCTGCTTGTGTTTCCTCTCACTGTATCTCTCTCTGTCAAATAAATGAATAAAACCTTTAAAAAAAATAACACCCAGTACCAATTGCCTCACGTGCAATCCTTAATGTCCATTACCCAGTTACCCTATTCCCCACCACCTCCTCTCTAGCAATCCTAAGGTTGTTTCCTATAGTTAAGAATCTCTTATGGTTTATCTGCCTCTCCAATTTTGTCCTATTTTAGCTTTCCCTCCTTTCCCCTAAGATACTCTGTTTTGTTTCTTAAATCCCACATGAATGAAATCGTATGATAATTATTTTTCCCTGACTGACTTACTTCACTCAGCATAATACCCTCAGTTCCATCCACAGCAAAGTAAACTGTAAGATTTCATTCTTTTTGATGGCAGAGTAATATTCCATTGTGTATACATACCACCTCTTCTTTATCCATTCACCTGTTGATGGACATCTGGGCTCTTTTGGTAGTTTGGCTATTGTGGACATTGCTGCTATAAACATTGGGGCACAGGTGCCCCTTCTGATCACTATGTTCATATACTTTGCACAAATACCTAGTAGTTCCATTGCTGGGTTGCAGGACAGTTCTATTTTTAACTTTTAAGGAGCCTCCATTCTGTGTTCCAGAGTGGCTGTACCACCTTGCAATCCCACCAACAGTGTAAGAGTGTTCCCCTTTTTCTGCATCCTCGTCAACATTTGTTGTTTACTGACTTGTTAATTTTAGCCATTCTGACTGGTGTGAGGTGGTATCTCACTGTGGTTTTGATTTGTATTTCCCTGATGCCAAGTGATGTGGAGCATTTTTTCATGTGTCTCTTGGCCATTTGCATGTCTTCTTTGCAGATATGTCTGTTAATGTCTTCTGCCCATTTCTTAACTGGATTATTTGTTTTTGAGGTATCGAGTTTGATAAGTTCTTTTAGATTTTGGATACTAGTCCTTGATCTGATAAGTCATTTACAAATATCTTCTCCCATTCTGTCAGCTGTCTTTTGGTTTTGTTGACTGTTTCCTTTGCTGTGCAAAAGCTTTTTATCTTGATGAAATCCCAATAGTGCCTTTGTTTTCTCTTGCATTTGGAGATGTGTCTAGGGAAAACTTCTTGCCCCTTTTCTTTCTTATCTCCTTCTGGTACTCCCATTATTCACTATTTTGCTCTTAAGACTGGATATTTTTTAATTGACTTACATTCAAATTAACTGAGTCTTCTTTCTGCTCAGTTCTTCTATTGAAAACCTCTAGTTAAGATTTCATTTTTTTCATTTTAATTGTTATGCTTGCAGTCTTGTATTTCCATTTGGTTCTCTTTATAATTTTTCATTATCAATAATCTATATTTTTTGAGATGTTTTTATCCTCATTTCCTCCATTTCTGTCCCCATTGTTTTCTTTGTCTTTTTATATAATATAAGACTGTTGATTCAAAGTCTTTGTGTAGTAAATCAAATGTGTTGGCTTCCTCAGGGACAATTCTTACTAATTTATTTTTTCCTCTTGTTTAGTCCAGACTTTCTAGTTTGTTTTCATGCTTCATTTTTTTTTTGTGCTAGAAACTGGAAAATTTGAATATTACATCATGTTAACTCGGGAGATAAGATTGTCTCCCTCCCTGTGTTTGTTACTGCTCCTTTTTTTTTCTTGCAGGTTTTAGCTGTTATTGATTTATTTATTTATTTTACTGACTTATCCAAATTCTTTTTGTTAGGAATGCATTCTGTGTTGTGTGTGACCTCTGAAATCCATCTCTTTCCCTCTCCCTCTCTCTCTCTCTCTCTCTCTTTAGCTTAATGGTCATCTAGTGGTTTGATAGATTTCCATAAATAACTGGAGCAAAAAAATGAAATAAAATATGTCTTTGTTTTAGCTCATTGGTTCTGTTTGGGGGCATTCCTTCAATGTTTAATCAGGCCATTTATAACACTGTCTTCCTTCCTGCTTTTAGTGAACCTAATCATCAGCCAGGGCTGAAAATTTAGTGTCTCCTCAGGTCTTTTCTGAGCATGCATCCTGTTCTGTGCATGTGTGTCACTTTCTAGAATCTGTCTTATATATGTTAGTTTTTCAAGTTCTCTTTTCCCAAATCATCTCACTCCCTAGTTTTCCTCCCATCTTTTCAGTGTATCTGTTGTTTGACACAAATATAATCTTTTGCTCCTGGGGGTAGTGGGTTATTCATTTGCCATTCAACATTTTTGAGGTATATCTTTTTTGTAGCCAATTTTCCACTCTGAGAAATTTCCAAGTTAGGTGAAACAAATGCAAGCCTTTTGCATCAGTGCTTCAGGGAGTCTCCAAGACAGATCATAACAAACAGATACAATTCCTTGAAAATAAGGTCCACTCTGCTCCCTCCAGAACCAGGTACCTGTACCAGGAATGTGGACTTTCTTCATTAAGACTGCCACCATGACAGGGAGGTGCATGGAATAAGAGTAGACTGAAATAACACAAAGCTCTTCTATCATATTTCAATCATCTATTTCTTAACCAAGAATTTCCTTGGTTGCTTGTAAACCTTTGACTGTTTTTCCAGACTTCCAACTAAGTTGATTCTAACCATTTTTACTCCTTGTGTTTCTGTGGAGGGATGGAACTTTCAAGTTATATTCTCCTCTGTTTTCACTGATGTCACTTAGTAATAGATCAGTTTGTGTTGATTAATTTACCTTTTCATTGTGAGCTATGTTTTTCTGCTTCTCTGTGTATGCCTGCTGATTTTTTATTGGATACCAGACATTGTGAATTTCATCTTATTGGAGCCCATATTTTTTGTATCTTTAGGAATATTATTGAGTTTTGTTTTGGGGCTTATTTAAGTTACTTGGGAGAATATTAGCCCTTTCAGTTTTTGCTTTCAATATGTCTAGTCAGGTCCAGAGCATGGCTCAGTTAAGGGTTAAATATTCTTCACTGTTATATACTGAATTGTGTCTTCCCACATTTTCATATGCTGAAGTCTTAGCCCCTAATGTGAGTGTATTTGAAGAAAGGACATTTAGGGAGCTAACTGAAGTTAAATAATGTCATATGGGTGGGGTCCAATGCAATAGGATTAGTGTCCCTATAAGAAGAGAAAACGTCGCCCAATCTCCCTATCTTTCACTACTTCACACACACACACACACACACACACACACACACACACACACACAGGAAAAGTCATAAGTCATTGTGGGATACAGTGAAAAAGTGGCAGTCTACAAGCCAGGATGAGAGCTCTCCCCAGGGACTGAATTTGCCATCACCTTGAGCATGGAATTCTGGCCTCCAGAACTGTGAGAAAGTAAATGTCTGTTGTTTAAGCTATTCAGTCTGTGATATTTTTTATGGGAACCCTAGAAGACTAATGTACCCATACTGAGACAGGACCTTTCTATGTACTCTACCCAGTATCCCATGAATACTGCGGTTTTCCTATAAAACATGTAGGATGAAACACCATTCCAAGTCCTATGTGACCATCAGGTATTGTTATGACCAATAATAGTTTTGGATGCTCTTTCCTTAATGTCTAATAATTTCCTCATACACATGTGTTAATCTATACTCAGGTGAATACTTGAGTATTTATTTGAAAATACTTGACTCAAATCTCCAGAATTCTCTCTGAGAAGCTCTCACTTCTCTTGTACTCTCCTATAAACTATAGCTGCCTTGTTCTCCCCAGACTTTGATTTCTATCTGCCCACCTTGAAGAGTCTGCTGAGCTTTGTCTGTATTCTGCTTTTCTGTACAGGAAAGTCTCAAGGCGTTAATCTGGGGCAATCATAGGGCTCACTGTGTTTGATTCCCATCTCAGTGGGGTCAGTGTCCTTCCTTGCCTGATGAATGCCTTGAAAAATGTTGATTTATGTATTTCACTCATTTTGCATGTGTTTGAGGCAAGAAAGTGAAGCTGATCTCTGTTAATCCTTCATTAGAAATGGAAGTTCCTACCATTTATTATCAACTTGATCTTAAGCAGTTGTTCTCTTCCTTTTTCCACATACACAAAATAAGAGTAATGATATCACAATAGGGTTATTGTGAACATTAAAAATATATCATGAAAGTTAAAAATATGTCATGTATCCTCAGTAGAGGACCATAGTGTAAAAACAATAAAATTTAATTCTGGAGAGCATAGATCAAAGCACTAGGAACTCTAGGAATTTAGATATCCAGAGGACTAGTGACTTGTTTGGTTATGGAAAATAATTTCAAATATAAGAGAACATTCTCAAAATTCCGGTTGACTACCAGTGGTTTTGTAGAGAAAAAAAGATATTGGAAATACTGATGTTTGCCAAATATGGGACATATATCTTTATTTCATTATGGTTTTAAAAAGGAGTCTCATTATATTTGTCATGTGAGTGTTCTTCATAAAGCCTCTTAGTGATGTTATGAACAAATTTGTTGCTCTTTAGACAGGAAGCATTTGAGTGTTAGACTGATTATCTAAGTGACATTGGTTGTTGTGAGCTGATTCCCACACAGTTATTTTTCAGGTCTATCTACACCTGTGATTTAGGAGTGACAGTTTATATAATGTTCACTACAAGCAGTGGTGAGATTCCTTCTTGTTCGTGTCCCAAGGCGAAGTCTTTTCTGACAAATGAGGACCTGGAACAAGCATCTGACAATTTCTAGTGTTCAAAATTACTTCAAACTTTAGTTTCCTGTTAGAATTAATTTTCTGTATGAAGAGAGAAAGCACTATTCAACTAGGCCCAACAAAGTAATCTTTACATAGGGGAAAATTCCCTGCTGGCTTCACTGCCATTGTTCTAGTATTGTTTAAGCTTCATTTCTCAGCATGGCCTTGGATATCTTGCTGCTGACAAAGAGTGTAAAAATAATGTTAGTCTGCGGGGCAAGTTATCTCATTTTTGTCACCTTTATGACAGTTGCATTTCTATACTTGTCATACAATTCTATTTCTCTTCCCTTATTCCCCATATTTTAAACTCGGTCCAGGACTAACTTGATGAAGCTTTCAGTATAAGCATCATTGCTTTGGAATTCACATTCCTATTTCCAGATTTGACACATGGGTCTGCAAAATCTATGTGTTGACTTGTAGACCTCACAATGATAAGAGACTTTAAGAAGTTTGTCTCTTGCCATTGTTTTATCCTTATAGGAATCCCTTTTACAAATCCAGTCACTCATTGTTAGTCACTCATTCAGTTAGTCTCCTATTTTTTTATTAAAAATATTTTGGACCTATTCTAGGTGATAGGCAACATGCAAAGTAATAAAAATAAAATAGTGAGTGAAAATGGGATATGGTTCAACTTCTGTTTGAAAATGCCCAGTGATGGGTACTCACCATGTCAAACAGTACTACATTTTATTTTTGAATTCATATTGCTAAACAAACTGTACATAGATAGAGATATAACCTCCCTCACTCTAATTTCTACCAGTATCTTCTACCCCCTTCTCTAGTGCTAACTCTGGAGAATAATTCTCCTTATTTTCTAAGCAGATAATTTTATTTAGCTATAATTATACCTCTCTGTATAAGTATGGCAACTGGACTCTAAAAATGACCCTAGATGTAAAGCTAGAATCATGCAGCTATATAGTCAGAACTGGTAGAAGACAGAAACAAATCTCTACTAACATTGTTTCCCAATGTATGGAAAGACTGTTTCTGTGAGTTAAACTACATAAGAACAAAAGGGAAAATGTGAATCCAGCCATTGAGTATTTCATTTAATCCAGAGTAGCTTTTCTAAAATACCAGGTGGAGTGCATAACACTATTTTATTGATGCTTATAATTTCTACTCTTTGAAATGAAATGGGTATTTTACACTTAATTCTCCCATGTAAATGTTTGTGACCGGGTTACTTTAGAATGATGCAACATTGAGATGACTATAAGAAGTGGCGTTAGAAATCTTTATAGTGATTTATAAGTTCTGGAAGCAATTCACATAGTCAGTGGCAGCCTAGGAGTATTGCTTAAAACTTAAAATGCCAATATATGTCCATTTTTTTTGTAGTCAGTAAACACTCTAATAGTTGATTGACAGAATGTACAAGCCAGATGCTCCAGAGAATTAATGAAGTTACAAAATGTCCAAGTGACAGTCTTTCATCATTCATTGGTATTTTCTGAGCATATGGGGTTTGGGATAAATGTAGACCAATTAACACATCAGGGCATTCCTCCCACCAGAAATGTGGTATTGCTTTATGTATGTGTGATGGAAATTTACCTTTTCACACCCAGTGATAATTTTTGTTTCATATAGCTATTGTTTCAATATCTATTTTAAACAACTTCTATTATATGCAGTTTCATCTTTGAAGACTTCCTAATTATTTTTTCAAAAACTGAGGCTGAGAGTTGTGGCATATTTTAGGAGTCAATTTCATGGTTGCAGAGTTGATCAAGCACTTAAAGGCATAGTGTTTCATTCACTGTCTTTAAAAATAAGAAACACATTGGTGAAAAAACAACCACTTAAAATTTAATATGGAAATGTTGCATGCCCAGCATTCAGGTTCAGAAACCCAAAGTTTGCATGCACAAATAATTAAAGAATTAACTTATCAGCTATTTATTTGAAAAAGTCCCGGTGATTTTACTTGTCTGAAATGAAACAGTGTGATATGTTTGTCAAAAGAAGCAAAATAAACTTCATAAATATTGATAGCATCCAAAATGAGGTAAAAAAGCACTACATAGTCTGCCATACCATACCTTCTATATGATAATCAGGGTTTCCTGAGCTTTCTGTATAAATCCCCCTTTTGCTGTGACTTACGTCCATGTAGAAATTTATTTGGACCTTAAAAAGTTGCCAGATAATCATAGAATATACCACCTCTTTTCTCTCTACAGTTCCATTGCATTGACACCATATTTATGATATATATTACCTCAAAAATTATCATTATTAATTCTTTCTTTGTCCTAGTAGGCCCTAACTTTTCCCCCATATTGATCAAACATGTTGATTTTACTTTTATAGTGTCTATGATATCACCAGTTTCCATCCATACATCTCATGGTCCAGTGGAAAGAGTACTAAATTAGAAATCAGAAAACGTGAATGTATTATGATTCTTTGTTTAAGTGTATCTCCAAACATACCTACTATTTTTAGAATATTTTGGGAAAAAATGCATGGTATCTTATGGTACTTAGCACAATATTTTGTACACAGGTGTTTAATAAGTGTTTATGGCATTACACTGAACTTCAATTTGAAAGGGTCATTAGAAAATTGGAGCTTAGGCTATTATAATACATCGTGCTAACTTTTCTTTCTGCTCCCAATTTCTCTACTTTTTAGAAGAGTCGCTTAACCTCAGTATCAACTAGCTCAAAAACAACACATTGTCTTCCCTTAAAAAGGCTGTTTTTCCTATTTATTTTCTTGGCTTGGAAAACTGCATTACCATATACTCAGTTTTTCAAGTTCAGGATCATTTTATGTCCACAAGGTAAGGGCTGACATAAAACCTCATCTCTTATCCAGTCACTAGTTGGTTCTATTTTTAAAACATCTAAAATCAAGTCCCTATCATTTTGTCTCCACTTCAGCTGCTCTAATTCACACTCATCATCTTTTGTGCAATAATTTACTCACTGGAATCCTGACTCCAGCTTATCTCCAACATAATCTATTTTCCATATAGTCATCAGGATGAGCCATTTAAACCACATATTTTATCTTATTTTTCTCATTGCTTCAAGCACCATGGTCTATAGTTGTGGTAGGACTATATGATTTATTCATAATACAGTCATATTGCCGTATAAAGATAGCTAGATTATTGTGTCAAAACTTTATCTGAGGACAATAGTGAAATAGCTTGACTCATACTAGCCATCCAGCTGAGAACTGCTAGAAAAGCTAGAAAAGCAGTTTTAAAAATTTGAAGATACTGGTAAGCTACCAAGATCTAAGCATTTTCAGTGCTACATTCAGATGACAAGAAAAATAAAGACAAGTGATCATAGTATTTGGTGTCACTTTTCTTCTAAGGCAATTGTCTATTCCTAAACCAGCAGCTAAGGAGTTGACATGCTCAACAGAGAATTTTGTTTGGCTCATGTGGCGAGAAAGATAAAAACTAAAATATAGAATATATGTATATTCTATATTTTAGTTTATATATATGAAATATAGAAATATATCATATATATTTATATGAAATATAGAACCCAAAGAGATGAATAAACCTTAGTAAACTTTCCTTTAGGTTGGTACCCTAAAGGACTAAATTGTATAAATAAGGATGAAATAGAAATAGACCTACTCACACAGTGATTTAAATTCATCTTTTAATTATATAAATACCTGACTGGGTTAAAGTGATTTGGGATTGATAGTGACTTTAAAGTAGCCGGATGCCAGAAGCAAAAATAAATCATTCAGAGAATGATTTGATAAGAGATAATCTGCTTTAAATAGTAACAACCAGTTTTTTGCTCTCTAATTTAGGTGTATTGTTTAATAGCTCTGATACTAATACAGTGAACATTTTTATATCTAGTTAGCTCATTTCTTTGACCATCTCGCAATCAGTTCCAAACTCAGGTTGCTTATATTGTTGTTTCCTTGTCTACTTCAGGCCCAAAGTGTGATCAAATCTAATAAGGCAATTTCTGATATTTTGGTAGTATCTTGGAATATAGATGCAAATGGTCAGCCTTATACAATTATGATTTCTGTCTAGGACAGCAAGAATAGTTTATTTAATCCAAGTGTCACAATAAGAGTCAGGTAAAACTTGGGCAGTGAATGAATATTCATCACACTTTAATTTAAACCACTGAAAATGGGGGTGCCTGGGCAGCTCAGTCAGTTAAGCATCTGCTTTGGCTCAGGTCATGATCCCAGGATTCTGGGATTAAGCCTCACATATGGCTTCCTGTTCAGTGGGGAGCCTGCTTCTCCCTCTGCCTCTCCCCCTTGCTTGCTTTCTCTCTCTCTCTCTCTCTGTCAAGTAAATTAAAAAAATCCAATAAAAATAAATAAATAAATAATAAACCACTGAAAATGAAAATTAAAATAAAAATAGCCATATTATGGAAACAGCTCAAATGACCATCAGCTAAATAAAAAAATATGATACATATACACAATGGAATATTATTCAGCCATAAAAAGAACAAAGTCTTTCCATTTGAAATGACATGGGTGGAACAAGAGAGTATTATGCTAGGGGAAATAAGTCAGCAAAAGAAATACTATATGATTTCACCCATATGTGGAATTTAAGAAACAAAACAAATGAGCATAGGTGGAAAAAAGAGAAGCCAACCAAAACACAGACTCTTAATTGTAGAGAACAAACTGATGGTTACCAGAGGGGAGGTAGTAGGGGGATGGGTTTAAGAGGTGATGGGGATTAAGCATTACACTTGTTTTGATGAGCACCCGGTGTTGCATGTAAGTGTTGAATCACTAAATTGTACAACTGACATTAATATTACACTATATATTAACTGGAATTTAAATAAAAACTTTAAAAAACAATACAAAGCAACAAAATTTATAATTCTATATTGAAAGATAAATGGTATTACCAAAAAGGCCTATAAAATTTTACCTCACTTCTAGAGAATGTCTTTTTAAATTTCTTTTTTCTTTCATTGTTTCAAAGTTTTCATTTGAATTCTAGTTAATTAACATATACTGTAATGTTGGCTTCAGGAGTAAGATTTAGTGATTCATTACTTACATACAACACCCAGTACTCATAACAAGTGCTCTCCTTAATACTCATCACCCATTAGCCAATTCCCCACCCACTTCCCTCCATCAACCCTCAGTTTGTTCTCTGTAGTAAAGAGTCTCTTAAGGTTTGCTTCCCTCTCGCTTTGTTTCCTTCCCTCTTCTGCTATGTTTATCTATTTTGTTTCTTAAGTTCCACATATGAGTGAAAACATGGTATTTGTATTTCTTGGACTGACTTATTTCACTTAGCATAATACCCTTGAGCTCCATCCAAGTCATTATAAATAGAAAGATTTCATTCTTTTTTATGGCTGAGTTATGTTCCATTATAGATATACGACATCTTCTTTAGTTTATACATACACACACACACACACACACACACACACACATAACAGAAGATGTGGTGTATATTCTGTGTCCACTCATCAGTCAATGGACATTGAGGATCTTTCTATGATTTGGCCATTGTTGGTAATGCTGCCATAAACATCAAGGTGCATATGTGACTTCAAATCAGTATTTTTGTATCCTTTGGGTAAATACCTACTAGTGCTATTTCTAGGTCAAGTGGTAGTTCTGCTTTTAACTTTTTGAGGAAACTCCATACTGTTTTTCAGAGTAGCTGAACCAGGTTGGTCCCACCAACAGTATAAGAGGTTTCCCCTTTCTCTGTATCCTCACCAACATCTGTTATTTCCTGTGTTGTTAATTTTCACCATTCTGACAGGTGCGAGGTGGTATCTCATTGTGGCTTTGATTTGTATTTCCCAATGATGAGTGACAATCATCTTTTCTTGTGTCTGTTGGCCATTTGTATGTCCTCTTGGGAAAAATATCTATTCATGTCTTCTGCCCATTTCTTAACTGGATTTTTCATTTTGGGGGCATTGAGTTTTATATGTACTTTATAGATTTTGGATAATAACATTTTATCAGATATGCCATTTGCAAATGACTTCTCTAGTTTGGTAGGTTGCCTTTTACTTTTGTTATTTCCTCTGCTATGCAAAAGCTTTTTATTTTGATCAAGTCCCAGTGGTTCATTTTTGCTTTGTTTCCCTTGCCTCTGGCGACATGTCTAGTAAGAAGTTGGTATGGCTGAGGTCAAAGAGGTTGCTGCCTCTGTTCTCCTCTGGGATTTTGATTTACTCCTGTCTCACATTTAGGTCTGTCACCCATTTTGAGTTTATTTTTGTGTATGGTGCAAGAAAGTGGTCCTGTTTTATTATTCTGAATGTGGCTGTCCAATTTTCCCAGCACCATTTGTTGAAGACACTGTCTTTTTTCCATTGGATATTCTTTCCTGCTTTGTTGAAGAGTAGTTGACCATAGAGTTGTGGACTCATTTCTGGGTTTTCTATTCTATTCCATTGATCTATGTGTCTGTTTTTGTGCCAGTACCGTACTGTCTTGATGGTTACAGCTTTGTAATACAGTTTGAAATCCAGAATTGTAATGCCTCCAGCTTCCCTTTCCTTTTTATTTTATTTTTTATTTATTATTTGCCCCAGAGGTACAGGCCTGTGAATCATCAGGCTTACACCTTTCACAGCACTCACTATAGCACAAACCCTCCCCAATATCCATAACCCATCCACCCTATCCCTACCCCTCCACCCCCCAGTAACCCTCAGTTTGTTTTGTGAGATTAGGAGTCTCTTATGGTTTGTCTCCTTCCCCATCCCATCCTGTTTCANGTTTCATTTATTTTTCCTCCCTACCCACCACGACCCCCCACCCTGCCCCTCAAGTTCCTCATATCAGAGAGATCATATGATAATTGTCTTTCTCTGATTGACTTATTTCACTTAGCATACATCGTTGCAAACGGCAAGATTTCCTTTCTTTTGATGGCTGTATAGTATTCCATTGAATATATATATATATATATATATATATATATATATATATATATATATACATACGCACCCCACATCTGCTTTATCCATTCATCTGTTGATGGACATCTAGGTTCTCTCTATAGTTTGGCAATTGTGGACATTGCTGCTATAAACATTCGGGTGCATGTGCTCCTGAGGATCATTACCTCTGTATATTTAGGGTAAATACCCAGTAGTGCGATTGCTGGGTCGTAGGGTAACTCTATTTTCAACTTTTTGAGGAACCTCCATACTGTTTTCCAGAGTGACTGCACCAGTTTGCATTCCCACCNCTTGCATTCCCACCAACAGTGTAGGAGGGTTCCCCTTTCTCCGCATCCTCGCCAACATCCGTCCTTTCCTGACTTGTTAACTTTAGCCATTCTGACTGGTGTGAGGTGGTATATCACTGTGGTTTTGATTTGTATTTCTCTGATGCCGAGTGATGTTGAGCACTTTCTCATGTGTCTATTGGCCATTTGGATGTCTCCTTTGGAGAAATGTCTGTTCATGTCTTCTGCCCATTTCTTGACTGGGTTATTTGTTTTATGGGTCTTGAGTTTGAGAAGTTCTTTATAGGTTTTGGATACAAGCCCGTTATCTGATATGTCATTTGGAAATATCTTCTCCGATTCTGTCAGTTGTCTTTTGGTTTTGTTGACTGTTTCCTTTGCTGTGCTAAAGCTTTTAATCTTGATGAAGTCCCACTAGTTCATTTTTGACCTCACTTCCCTTGCCTTTGTTGATGTTCCTAGGAAGAAGTTGCTAGGGCTGAGGTCGAAGAGGTTGCTGCCTGTGTTCTCCTCAAGGATTTTGATGGATTCCTTCCTCACATTGAGGTCTTTCATCCATTTAGAGTCTATTTTTGTGTGCGGTGTAGGGAAATGATCCAGGTGCATTTTTCTGCATGTGGCTGTCCAGTTTTCCCAACACCATTTGTTGAAGAGACTGTATTTTTTCCGTTGGACATTCTTTCCTGCTTTGTTGAAGATTATTTGACCATAGGTTGAGGGTCCATTTCTGGGTTCTCTATTCTGTTCCACTGATCTATGTGTCTGTGTTTGTGCCAGTACCATACTGTCTTGATGATGACAGCTTTGTAATAGAGCTTGAAGTATGGAATTGGGATGCCACCAACTTTAGTTTTCTTTTTCAACATTCCTTTGGCTATTTGGGGTCTTTTCTGGTTCCATATAAATTTTAGGATGGTTCATTCTAGATCTGTGAAAATGCTGGTGGTATTTTGATAGATATTATTAAATATGTAGATTACTTTGGGTATTACAGATATTTTAACAGTATTTTTTCTCCCAATCCATGACCATGGAATGTGTTTCCATTTCTTTGTGTCATCTTCAATTTCTTTCATCAGCATATTATAGTTTTCAGAATACAGATCTTTTACTTCTTTGGTTAGGTTTATTCCTAGGTATCTTGTGGTTTTTAGTGAAGTTGTAAATAGGATCAATTTACTGATTTCTCTTACTACTGCTTCATTATTGATATATAGAAATTGAACAGATTTCTGTACAATTAATTTTGTATCCTGTGACTACTGAATTCATATATCAGTTCTAGTAATTTTTTAGTGGAGTCTTTTGGGTTTTCTACATAGAGTATCATGTGACCTGCAAATGGTAAAAGTTTGACCTCTTCCTTCCTAACTTGGATGCCTTTTATTTCTTTTTGTTGTCTGACTGCTCAGGCTAGGCCTTTCAGTACTATGGTAAATAAAAGCAGTGAGATAGGACATCCCTGTCTTGTTACTGACCATTGAGGAAATGCTCTCAGTTTTTCCCCAATGAGGATGATATTAGCTGTGGGTCTTTCATATATGGCCTTTATTATGTCACAGTATGCTCCCTCTGTCACTACTTTGTTGAGGTTTTTATAAAAAATGGATGTTGTATTTTGTCAAATGCTTTTTCTGCATCTATTGAGAGGATCATAGGGCTCTTATCTTTTCTTTTATTCGTGTGGTGTTATCACATTGATTGATTTGTGAATACTGAATCATCCTTGCAGCCCAGGAATAAATCCCACTTGACCTTGGTGAATAATTCTTTTAATGTACTGTTGGATTCAATTTATTCATATCTTGTCGAGAATTTTTGCATCCACGTCATCAGGGATATTGACCTGTAATTTGCATTTTTAGTGGGGGTCATTGTCTGGTTTTAGAATCATGATAAAGCTGGCTTCTTAATGAGTTTGGGAACTTTCCTTCCATTTTTATTTTTTGGAAATGTTTGAGAAGAAAAGGTATTAACTGTTCTTTAAACATTTGGTAGTATTCCCCTGGGAAGTTATCTGTGGACATTTGTTTGTTGGGAGATTTTTGATTACTGATTCAATTTGTTTGCTGATTATGAATCTGCTCAAATTTTCTAATTCTTTTTGTTTCTGTTTTAGTAGTTTATATGTTTCTAGGAACTTATCCATTTCTCCAGATTGCCCAATTAGTTGTCATATTATTTTTCATAATACTCTTTAAAATTGTTTATATTTCTTTGGTGTTTGTTGTTATCTCTCTTCTTTCATTTGTGATTTTATTTATTTGGGACCCTTCTCTTTTTTGGGAAGTCTGGCTAGGAATTTATCAATTTTATTAACTCTTTCAAAGAAGTAACTCCTAGTTTCATTGATCTGTTCTATTGTTTTATTCTGTTTCTATATCATTTATTTCTAATGTAATCTGTATTTTCCTTCTGCCTGTTTTAGACTTTATTTGCTGTTCCTTTTCTATCTCCTTTTGGTGTAAGGTTAGGTTGTGTATTTGAAACTTTTCTTGCTTCCTTAGATGGGCCTGTAATGTATACACTTCTTAGAACCACTTTTGCTGCTTCCCAAAGTTTCTGGACTGTTGTATTTTCATTTTCATTTGCTTCCATTTATTTCTTTATTTCTTCTTTAATTTTCTGGTTTGCCCATTCATTCCTTAGTAGGATGTCCTTTAATCTTCATGGATTTGTGTTTTTTCCAAATTTTGTGGTTGACCTCAAATTTCTTCACATTGTGGTCTGAAAATATGCATGGTATGATCTCAGCCTTTTTGTACTTGTTGAATGTTGATTTGTGAGCCAGTACGTGATCTATTCTGGAGAATGTCACATGTGCACCTGGAAAGAATGTGTATTCTGCTGCATTAGGAGGGAATGTTCTATATATATCTGTTAAGTCCATTTGGTGCAGTGTGTCATTCAAAGCCATTGTTTCCTTATTGATTTTTTGTTTCTTTATTGATTTTCTGTTAGATGATCTGTCCATTGCTGTAAGTGGGGTGTTAAATTATTATCAGTAAGCTTCTTTATGTACATTATTATTAAGTGTTTTATATATTTGGATACTCCCAAGTCGGGGGCATAAAAATTTACAAATCTTAGATCTTCTTATTGGATAGACACCTTTATTATGATACAGTACCCTCCTTGTTACAGTCTTTGGCTTAAAGTCTAGTTTGTCTGATATAAGTAAGGCTACTCCAGATTTCTTTTGACACCCATTAAGATGATTAATGGTTCTCCATCCCTTCACTTTCAATCTGCAGATGTCTTTATGTCTAAAATGAGTCTCTTGTATGCGGCATATAGAAGGGACTTGTTTTTTATGCATTTTGATACCCTATGTCTTTTGATTGGAACATTTAGTCCATTTTCATTCAGAGTGGTTACTGATCTACATGAATTTAGTGCCATTGTATACCCTGCAAAGTCTGTGTTTCTTGAGATTTTCTCTCTTTATTTGGTTGCTTTTGGTCTTTCCCACTCAAAGAGTTGCCTTTAATATTTCTCGCAGGGCTGGTTTAGTGGTCATGAACTCCTTTAGTTTTTGTCTTGGAAACTCTTTCTCCTTCTATTCTGAATGACAGCCTTGCTGGATAGTTTTCTTGGCAGCGTATTTTTCCCATTCAGCATGTTGAATATATCCTGCCAGTTTCTTCTGGCCTGTTAAGTTTCTGTGGAGAGACCTGCTGCTAACCTTATTTGGTTATTTTAACCTTATAGGTTACAGATTTCTTTTCCCTTATTACCTTCAGTATTCTTTCCTTATCTCTGTCTTTTGCAAATTTTACTGTCATATGTTTTGTCATTGGCCTGCTTTTGATGATTTTGATGTGAGTTTGATGTCTGTGTCCTTCCCCAGATTAGGGAAGTTTTCAGCTATAATTTGCTCAAATTAACCTTCTGCTCCTTTTCCCTCTCTTCTTTTGGGACTTCTATGACATGAAAGTTATTATGCTTTATGGAGTTGCTGAGTTCCCTAAGTCAACATTTGTGATCCAATACTTTTCTTTCCCCTCTTTTTTGGTTCATTATTCTCCATAAATTTATCATATATATCACTTATTTGTTCCTCTGCTTTTTCTGTCCTTGTTATCAATACATCCAGTTCATTTTGCATCTCAGTTATAGCATTTTTTATTTTGGCCTGACTAGTTTTCTGGTCTTTTTTCTCTGTGATAAGGGACTCACTGGGTCTTCTGTGCTTTTTCCTGGCCCAGCTTGTGACCTTAGGGTTGTTGTTTTAAATTCTGGTTTAGACATATTTTTCATATCTGTTTTGATTAGATCCCTAGCAGTGACCTTTTTCTTTCTTTTCAGATTAATTCCTCTATCTTAGCATTTTGTCTAGGTCTCTGTGTTCTTCTCTGTGTTAGGAAAGTCTGTTATGTTTTCTGCTCCTGAGAGTAATGACTTTATGAAGAAGAGGCCATATCCTGTCTGGAACCTGGTGCTTCAGGAAGTATTTCTGGTGTATGCTGTGTGCACTCTGCTGCTGTGTTTTGGCTGCTCTTCTCCTCAGGTCAGTCCTGTGCAGTTTCTCCTTTCTTGCAGGGGGAAGTGTTTGGACTTTGGCCACTGTAAGGCCTGTCTTAACTATGTGTTTTGGTCTTCTTGTTAAAAGAGGCTACATCCTATTTCCCCAGAGCTGAAGCTTTGGAGAAGTCTATGGTCAATGTGCATGGTGTGTGTCAGGGATTTGTGCTGGTCTTCTGGGAGGGCAGCCTGCTACTGTTCTGGGTCTCAGGCACACTTCTAGTTTTTTAAAAAAAGCACTTATAGAGTGTAGGGGAATTCATCTTGGTGTAAGGGGCTCAAGTCTCCAGTGTGGGTGTTCTGTTGCTTACCAAAGTCTGTGCATCATCTGGCTCTCTTGTGTCCCAAGGGAATTTTGTGCCTGCTGCTGTTCAGGAAGCCCTCACAGAAGAGCTAAAAATCTCTCCTTCTTTGTTCCAGGCATTCCACTGATCCCTGCCTTCACCCTGTCTGTGTCTGAATTGTCTGCCCACCTAGCAGTGCAGTGCTCCTGTGTTTTATCTCAGGCATGCTGGCTGGGTTTCAAAACTCCAAATTATAGGAACCCAGTGCAACATGGACCTGCATGAGTTCTCTTGGGGAGAATCTCACCACACTGTGGGTGGTGCCGGTTTGTCCCAGAAGGGCAGTCACATGAATGTGCAAGGGCTTGGACTTAATGGTAAAGCACAACAAAAACTGGTGTCCAGGTTAGGTGCCTTCAGTAAGTGCCTCTGTTCCTATGCTAATGAATGGGGCAGCTCAGTGGTGCCCTCCAGCTCTTAGGTCCCCAGAGGAGCAGTGCAGCCTGTCCCAAATGCACTCCAAGAAGGGGAACTATCTCTCCCAGTGAAACTCAGGGGATCCTACGACCACACTGTCTACTTCTGGGTCTCTGCCCTCCTTCACCACAGAAACATCTCTGTGCCCACCAGGCTCCATCCTGGCAGTAGTGCAGACATCTGAAACTTCACACTTTGAGCTCCACTGCTTGTAAAATCTTGTGATTATCAGCCCCTCTCATTTTCCCTGTCAATGATTTTGGGAAAGTGTTTTTCCTGTGCAATGACCTGTGCCCTGCTCTTTCTCACTCTCTCTCTCTCTTCTTTCCCTGATCACGGTTCCCTCTTGTCCCCAACACAAGTGATTCTTTTCCACCCAAATCACGTCTTCACATCTCCTACTTTCCATGATGTGGCCTCTTTTCTCCCTGTAGTTGTACAGTTTGTTCTCTCAGTCCTCAGATCGATTTCCTGGGTGTTCAGAATGACTTTATATTTATCTAGCTGTGTGCAAGGGGTAAGGCAAGCATAGATCCCCCTATTATTCTGCCATCTAAACTCCTCTTTCTAAAGAATTAGTTTTTATTGATAAATAAGAACATGAAATTATACTAACGTACATGATTTTTTTTTTTTAGTTAGTAAATGTTTTCATTACAATGGTGAATAATGGAAAGTAAGTTGGAAGGTTGGATTGCAGATAGATATATGAGGGTTTGAACCCAGTTTCTTCTATTTTCTGGCTCTGATGGATTTGAGTTACTCACAAAATCTGAGTTTCAGTTTCATTCCTATATAATGGTTATAATTATTCCTGTCCTCTCTCACTGAGTTGTTGTGAGGGCCATAGGTGAAAAATACTCTTTTAATTTTAAAGTATTATAGAGGGCAAAGATTTATATTTGCTAGAGATGAGATCTTTTTCTTCTCATTTCCAAAACACTGTCCTGGCACTATACAAAATATAGAAATGGGACACACAGCAAATACAAAACAAACAGACAAAAAGAAAAAAAAACCACAAACAAAAATTAACCATACATATTGAGCAAACCTTGAGATGAAATGATTTTACATGGCAACAAACCATGGGAAATTCCCAGTCCTATACAGTTGGGATTCAAAAGCCCAGTTAGCTGCCTGTTATTGTAAAACCTTTATTCAGAAATCTTCAGCACTTAGCTTTTTCATAACTTCCCATTGTTTCTTATAACTGCTGATATTTCTGTGGTTTTGGTTGTTATTTGTCCTCTCTCATTTGTGATTGTATTTATTTGGGTCCTTTCTCTCTTCTTTTGGTAAGTCTGGGTAGAGGTTTATCAGTTTTATTCATTTTGTCAAAGAACCAGTTCCTGGATTCTTTGATCTGTTCCACTGTCATTTTAGTTTCTGTGTCACTTATTTCTGCTCTAATCTTTATTATTTCCTTCCTTTGGCTGGCTTTAGACTTCATTTGTTGTTCTTTTTGTAGCTCCTTAAGGTGTAAGGTTAGGTTTTTTATTTGAGATTTTTCTTGCTTCTTGAGGTAGGCATGTATTGCTATATATTTCCCTTTTAGGACTGCTTTTGCTGCATCCCAAAGTTTTGGATCATTGTGTTTTCATTTTCATTTGTTTCCATGTTTGTTTTTATTTCTTCTTTCATTTCCTGTTTGACCCATTCATTGTTTAGTAGCATGTTGTTTAACGTCCATGTATTTCTTGTCTGTCCTGACTTTTTTCTTGTGGTTGACTTCTAGTTCCATATTGTTGTGGTCAGAAAAGGTGCATGGTATGACTTCAACCCTTTTGTATTTACTGAGGCCTGTTTTACAGTGACCTAATATGTGATCTATTCTGGAGAATGTTCCAGGTGTGCTTGAAAAGAATGTGTATTCTGCTGTTTTAGGATAGAATGTCCTGAATATATCTGCTAAGTCCATCTGGTCGAGTGTGTCATACAAACCCATTGTTTCCTTGTTGATATTCTATTAAGATGATCTGTCCATTGATGTAAGTGGGGTGTTAAAGTCCCCTAGTATTACTGTGTTGTTATCAGTTATTTCCTTTATGTTTGTTATTAATTGTTTTAAATAATAGGCTTCCCATTTTGGGTAAATAAATATTTACAGTTGCTATATCTTCTTGCTGTATTGTCCCCTTTATGATTACATAATGCCTTTCTTTGTCTCTTTTTACAGTATCTTTTTTAAAGTCTCATTTGTCTGGGACACCTAGGTGGCTCAGTTGGTTGAGCATCCAACTCTTGATCTCAACTCAGGGTTGTGAGTTCAAGCCCCATGTTGGGCTCCACACCCAGAGTGGAGCCTACTAAAAAAAAAAGTCTAGTTTGTCCAATACAAGTATTGCTACTCTGGCTTCATATGATATCCATTTCTGTGATAGATGTTTCTCCACTGCCTCACTTTCAGTATTCAGGTGACTTTAGGTCTGAAATGAGTCTCTTGTAGGCGGCATATTGATGGATCTTGTTTTTTATCCATTTTGACACCCTATGTCTTGATTGGAACATTTAGTCCATTTATATTCAAAGTAATTATTTTTTAAAAGATTTATTTATTTATTTGAGAGAGAGACAGAGAGAGCATGAGCAGGAGAGGCAGAGGGAAAGGGAGAGAGAATTTCAAGCAGACTCACTACTGAGCACAGAGCATGATGTAGGGCTCAGTCTCACAGCTCTGAGATCATGACCTGAGCTGAAATCAAGGGTTGGACACTTAACTGACTGAGTCATCCAGGTACCATTAAAGTAATTTTTGATGGTTATGTTTTTATTGCCATTTATTACTTGTTTTGTCATTGTTTCTGGAGACTTACCTTGATCCTTTCTTGTCTTTGTCACTTTTGATCTATTCTTTGCCCTCAAAGAGACCCTTTTAATATTTCTTGCAAGACTGGTTTAGTGTCATGAACTCCTTTTGTTTTTGTTTGTATAGGAAATGCTTTATCTCTCCTTCTATTATGAATTACAGCCTTGCTAAATACAGTATTCTTGGCTGCATATTTTTCCCATTCAGCACTTTGAATATATCCTGCCACACCCTTCTGGCTTCCCAGGTTTCTGCTGAGAAGTCTATAGTTAGCCTTAGTTGTTTTCCCTTGTAAGTTAGGGACTACTTTGTCCTGCTGCTTTTAGGACTGTTTTCTTTATTTTTTTTTTAAGATTTTATTTATTTATTTGACAGAGAGATTACAAATAGGCAGAGAGGCAGGCATAGAGAGATAGGAAGAAGCAGGCTCCCTGCTCAGCAGGGAGCCTGATGCGGGGCTCAATCCCAGAACCCTGAGATCATGACCTGAGCTGAAGGCAGAGGCTTTAACCCACTGAGCCACCCAGGTTCCTCAAGACTGTTTTCTTTATTACTATATTTTGCAAATTTAAATACAACGTATCTCAATGTTGGCCTGCTTTGGTTGATTTTGAAGGGAGTTCTCTGTTCCTCCTGGATCTGGATTTCTGTTTCCTTCCTCCAAATTGGGTATTTTTATGCTGTTATTTCTTGAAATAATTTTTCTGCCTCCTTTTCTCTCTTCTCTTCTGCTGGGACTCCTATAATATGAATGTTATTATGTTTGATGCAGTCACCGAGTTCCCAAAGTTTATTCTTATGTTGCATAATTCTTTTCTCTTTTGTACAGCTTCATTATTTTCCATTATTTTGTCTTCTAGGTCACTAATTCATTCTTCTGCTTCTACCAGCCTGCTACTCATTGAAGCAAGCCTGTTTTCAACCTCATTTATTGCATTCCTCATCTCTGATGGATTGTTTTTTAACTCTTCTATCTCTCTGGTGTCTCCCTGATGTCTTCTATTCTTTTCTTAAGCCCAGTGAGTAGCCTTATGATTGTTGCTTTAAATTCTCCCTCAGGCATATTACTTATATTTGTTTTCCTTAGATCTCTGGCTGTGTCTTTATCTTGTTCTTCCATTTGGAATAAATTCCTCCATCTTGCCATTTTGTCTAAGTCTCTGCCTTTTTCTGTGTGTTAGAAAAGCCAGTTATGTCTCCTATTTCTGAAAGCAATCACCTTTGGAGAAGAGGTTGTGTAGCACTTCAGGGAGTATATCTGGTGTGTGCTGTGTGTGCTCTGTTGTTGTGTTATGGCTGTGCTATCCTTCAGGCCAGTCATATGGAGAGGCATTCCTTGTCTGCTGTGGGCAGTGTTTGGTCTTTGACCTGAATGTGGTGAGTTTTAACTAGGTGTGCTCTGGTATGTTTATGAAATGAGATCTGAAACCAACTCCACCAGAGCTGAGGCCCTGCAGAACTCTCTGGTGGGGAGACATGGTGTGGGCAGGAGTTTGTGCTGGTTTTCTGGGGGAGGGAGGCAAGTTTGAATGATAAAGAGCAGACCTGCCAGGGCACAGGTGGTGGAGTTTGGTGTAAGCAAATTAGGCAGCCACTGTCTGTCCTAAGCTGCTTCCTTCAGGTGGTTCAGTGTTTATGCTGAGGGGTGGGAGAAGGAAATGCTGTCAGGCAGATCCTTTGTGTCAAGAGGGGCTCTCCAGGAATGCTGCCTCTCAGGGAAGGGCTCCAAAAATAACAAATAATCTCCCCACTGTGTGCCCCAGGGATTTTTCAGATGCTGTTTCCATGCTGTCTGCCCCCAGGTCTTTTTTTTTTTTTAACTTCTCTTCAGGAGCAATGCTGTGCCCTCTGGACTCTATCCCAGCTAAGCACTTGAACTTTAAAACTCCAGGTTCTAAGCCCTGTTGGTTGTACGAACTCAGGAAATTCAACCCCCCTCATATTTCAAGCTAATTGCTTTTGGGAAAAGTTCTCCTTGTGTATTCTCCTGTGGGCTCCTCTTTCTCTCTTACTCTTCTCTGGGACTAGAGCTCCTTTCCTCCATAGCACCCATGATCTGTTTCTCCCCTGAATCACATCTCCACACTTCCTACGTTCTTTGATTTGGTCTCTTCCCTTCCTTTAGTTGTGGAGTTTGTTTTATCAATTCTCAGATCAATTTCTGGGGTATTGAGCATGATTTTTTTTAAGATTTTATTTATATGACAACAAAGAGATCATAAGTAGGCAGAGAGGCAGGCAGAGAGAGAGGAGGAAGCAGGCTCCCCACCGAGCAGGGAGACCAATGCAGGACTCGATCCCAGGACCCTGAGATCATGACCTGAGCTGAAGGCAGAGGCTTTAACCCACTGAGCCACCCAGGTGCCCTATTGAGCATGATTTGATAGTTATCTAGTTTTGTTTGTCGGACAAGAGGAGCCTAGGGTCCTCCTACTCCATTTGGAGCCCCATCAATCTTAAAATTTTATTAGTTTGCTTATCTTTCTTTCTTTCTTTTTCTTCTCTTCCTTTCTTTCTGTCCTTCCTTCCTTTTTCTCCTGGGTTTCTCCTTGTTTTTTTACTACTGATAATTTAGGCATCCGTACAGCTACAGCTCTCTAGTGAGATAGCTATCATGTAACCAGAAAATTAATGCTAGTTAGTCATACACAAATTTGTTATTTCTTTGCATAATTAGTGTGAAGGATCCTTGATTTCATTAGATATACTATTATGAGAAAAAGTGATAATTATAATCTCATGGGCAATAAAACAATAAAGATGTAACTTTGATTAGTTCTCTTAGTAAACTGACAAGCAATCGTTTTTTGAGGAAGCAATCATGTCTGTGTTTAAAAAAGGTAATACAGCTCTTGAAAATAAAGTAGCTGTGAAGATTCTTAAACATGACTTTTTTGTGGACACATGTTTTCATTTCTTTTGGGTAAATATCTAGGAATGAAATTGCTCAATCATAATATAGGTGATGTTTAACTTTATGATACGTTGCCAGACTGATTTTTAAATTGACGTATCATTTTATCCTTCTACCAAAAATATATGTAGTCAGGTTGCTCTAAATCCTTGCCAGCATTTGGAGGTGACAGTCTTTTTATTTTAGCTATTCCAGTGTATGTGTAATAGAAAATTCTATTAGACAGTGCTAGCCTAGATCCTAGTTATTTATACCAGGTTAATAGATTGAAGATCAACTATATGTTTGGAATTTAAAGTAATGTAGATATATTTATTTTTATAGTTAAAATGAAGGAAAGATTTAACAAAAAACTTAAAGTAGATACACCTTTAAAATAATCTGATATGTATATTAACTTGTAATCGCCTAGACATATGTGTTATTAGATTTTTCTCAAACTTCAAATTTGTATGTTATTTTAGTTTTTTGAGAGGTCATTTTCATTTATTTATTGATAACCTATATTGTCTTAGAAAGTGTTCATTAAAAAGGAAAGAAAATAACACTAATGAAAATAATAGAAAAAATAGTAATGAGTAGGCTCAAAGAAAATTAATAAAAACTCAGTGGAAAGAATATAAATGTTGTCCATAAAGGGTTTACCTAGTTTTGTAATGATCAAGTTTAAATTTGGCCCATTTAACTGTCAGTCACAATGAGACGGGAGACAAGTTCAGGTACATAATTTTCATTAGAAAGGAGTATTTAGGTTCCCCCAGTCAAATTATGTTCTAAAAGGGATTTCTCCAAAGGATCCACCAAGTGATAAAGGAAACAAACTTTCAGGAAGTGGATGTAGATTACTAAGGTAAACTTCTCTCCTGGACCATTTCCCACACACTTCCTGCAGCCCTTCACCTTGCTTTCTAATATTATATAGTAATGTAAACTGCCTTACATTCCTCCTGAGAAAGGCAGAGAATGAACAACTTTTTAAGTAATTATTGAATTTATTTCTTATACACAACTTCTTCAATATCTATTGTGTTTAAAGGTATTTGACCCTTTTCCAATAGGCCCCAGACTGCTGTGTTTTTGCTTCATTTTACCTGTTTGTTATAGCTGATTTCTCTAATGATCTCTACCTCTTTGCTGTTTCTAAGCTATTAGAAATTTAGGAATAAGATAATCAAGTTTGTCAGACTATGTACAAAAGGAGACCAGAGAGGTCTCAGACCAGAGCCATGAGACTCTGATTAAAAACAAACCAAACATGGGATAGTTTAAAGAGAAAATGCATAAAATGCATTCATTGTTGGATAACGTCTATTTTTGTCCACTCAGGGTCTGTTTTTTCGCTTACTTCCTAGTATTCAGCTTTAATTGCTACTTTCGAGATCAGCGTGTTAGTTCTGAAATATTAAACATTATTTGTACTGTTAATTTACAAATGTAGAAACAGTATTTATGCAACTGAATTTTAAAGACATGCTTGTGATCTACAAGAAACTTAAAAAAGTGTAGAGAACTATCACTAGCAGAATAAATTCTTTTTCATTTATTTATTTTTTATTAAGTTTTTAATTTTATTTTTTAATTATTATTATGTTTGGTTAGCCAGCATATAGTACATTATTAGTTTTTGATGCAGTGTTCAATAATTCATTAGTTGCATATAATACCCAGTGCTCATCACAACACGTACCCTCCTTAATTAAAAAAAAAAAGAAAAAAAAAGAAAAAGAAATTCTTTTTCAGAGTGTTCCCCATGCAAAAGTACATAGCTCTAGGAGAAAGGAAAAAAATGCAAAGACTGAAACTATTCTTTTTTTTTTAAAGATTTTTTTTTAAAAATTTTTATTTATTTGACAGAGAGAGATTACAAGTAGGCAGAGAGTCAGGCAGAGAGAGGAGGAAGCAGGCTCCCCACCGAGCAGGGAGACCAATGCAGGCCTCGATCCCAGGACCCTGAGATCATGACCTGAGCCGAAGGCAGAGGCTTTACCCACTGAGCCACCCAGGCACCCTCTGTTTTTCTTTTTTTAAAGTTTTTATTTTAATTCCTGTTATTTAACATACACTGCTACATTAGTTTCAGGTGTACAACATAATAATAGACTAAAATAATTCTTAACTGAATCAACTATTCTTGAATGGTTACTTGTCACAGGTTGTTGTAATTTAAATGCAAACCAATAACTATGACACTGTTTGGATAAACTGGTAAACTATGCAAATGAAGTTATTCTGATTTGTTGTGACATTTAAAAAAAATCTATCCCATTCTTACCTATTAGTATTTAAATTCAATCCAAAAGAATGGGAAGAATTTTTTATATCAGATTCTAAAAAAGATGAAATATTTTATATTTCTCCAAATCAGAATCTTCCATAGTGTACAGAAACCATTATACTCTCTTATTTGAAAATGTAAGTTTTTCACTGTTTAAAGAAATTGAATATGAGTCATCTTCAGATGCTTCATCATCTACAGGCATTTGCAGTTCTAACACTCAGAACTGTGAAATATCCTAAGCTCCCAAGAGAGTCTGGCTGCTGCTCCCACTTTGCATGTTATTTTAGATAGGAGTTTTCTTTAATTACATTCATTCTGTGTGTCACTGTCCCTGAACAAAAGAAGAATGTCTGAAGATGTTCTTGGGTTTCTCTTCTAGGCAGAATGTTCTGGTATGTCTGTTCCTGTTCCAGATATGTGATACCTCAAATACCCCTTCATTTATGACCACTGTAAATATAGACTACATTTTTCTTTCTTAGTCTTATTTTATACACAATAATTGTGTGCAATTATAAACAAATATACAAATTGAGAGCACCATGGAATTTTTAACAAGAAAAAAAAAAGACTTGGGGCACCTGACTAGTTTAGTTGGTAAAGTCTGAGAATCTTTTTTTTTTAAAAGATTTTATTTATTTATTTGACAGAGAGAGAGAGAGAGATCACAAGTAGGCAGAGAGGCAGGCAGAGGGAGAGGGGGAAGCAGACTCCCTGCTGAGCAGAGAACTGGTGCGGGGCTCAATCCCAGGACCCTGAGATCATGACCTGAGCCGAAGGCAGAGGCTTAACCCACTGAGCCACCCAGGTGCCTCAAGTCTGAGAATCTTTATCTTGAGGTTGTAGGTTTGAGCTCCATGTTGGGCACAGAGATTACTTAAAAAATGAAATCTTAAGAGAAAAAAAGAAAAAAGAGGCACAATGAGTCAACTACAAAATCTGCAGATAGAATGAGGCAGAACTCAAAATATTGATAAAAGAAATCATACAGTTTGTATAGTAAGAATTTTTTTTTGGTGAGCATTAGCAACTAATAAAATTATTTTGTTTTAAAATTTTTGAGGGATCTACTTACTTTCCAGTAAGGTGTTCATTCATGACAATAATAAGAATGGACACTATTTACTGCATGATATAGTTAAATATTGTTATTTTTATTAATTTGTCAATTATTTTAAATGACAAATTTGCACTGAACTTAATTAACATTTAATATAATATTTAAGTATAATGCTGAAATTAGGCAATAATTTACATTATCTTACCATCATTGACCTTTATATATTTTAATTATATCATTTCCTTCACAATGTGTCAGAATTCCTTCATATTAACAGATTAGTTTGGAAAAATGCTTATTTTATTGGAATAATAATTTAAAATATTTTAAACACATAAATATTCAAAACATTCAATTGGCTCTCCTTGGATGCTCCCTGTAATTCCATAAACCTAAATTTTAACCTTGAAATGTACTTTAATTCACTGTTCAAAAGTCTTTTTTCATCAAGATTTTTTTAGCTAAATATGATACAAATGTAAAATTGCCACAAATATTTTAAAACATATATTATATTTTATTACTAGAAATTAAAAATTGAGAACTCATAGGGTGATAATGTTCTCATCAACTCCAGTCATTCCAAGAGTAGAAGCTGTATACCACAATTTTACAGGAAAATGAACAATCTGTGGCACATGTCATGGTGAGCCACCTATGCATATAATATCATACAGAGTATTCTCACTGCTCTTAGAATGTTCTGTGCTCTTCCTGTTCATCTGCACCCCACTCCAACCACTGGCAACCACTGATCTTTCGATTGTTTCCAAAGTTTTGCCTTTTCCAGAAGGTCATTTTGTTGGAATCATAGTAATATGCATTTATCTCTTCCATGTCTTTTCATGTCTTGATAGCTTATTTATTTTTAGCACACTCTTTTTTTCTTAGCTTTATTAAGCTTTAATTGCCGTATAACATTGTGTAAGTTTGAGGTGTACAACATAGTGATTTGATACATGTATGTATTGCAATATGATTGCCACAATAAGTAAACACATTCATGACTTCACCATAGTTACAATTTTGTGTGTGTGATGAGAACTTTCAAGATCTACTCTCTTAGCAACCTTCAGTATACAATACAGTATTGCTAGCATTATGCTAAGTGAGATAAATCAGACAAAAAAAGGCAAACATTGTATAATCTCACTTATATGCAGAATCTAAAAAAAAAAAAGAACAACTTAACTCAGAAACAGAGAACAAATCAGTAGTTGCCAGAGTCAGGGGGTGAGTGAGTGAGGGGAAATGAATGAAGGTGGCTAAAAGGAGTTCACTGTTTTGGAATGAGGTTGAAGCATTAATTTCATTATTGCTTCTTATATAGTATGTAGATTCTGGAGCAATGTGGAGATTATCATTGGAAAAACCAGTTGAGACCTAAAGTATAAAAAATTTCAGTTTTATATTAGTTATTGTGCCTCAGCTTCCTGGAAAGCTGAACTCCTATGAAGCATTGTCTGGTTATCTTCACAGTGATTCTCTAACTTAACTGTGCATCAGAATCACCTGGAGAGCTTCTTAAAACACAGATTCCTGGGCCTCACCCTAAGACATTCTTATTCAGCAGATGTGTCACTAAATTGTTGAAAAGAGTAACAATCAATATTATCAGCCCTCAGTTTTCTCCATTTTAATCTTTTGTATTTTTTTATTATAAGGAAAAAAAGTATGAGCTCTACATTCTCATACCAAATCCTCCAATTCTGTAGTACCTCACTGCCTATTTTCCTTAAAACACCACATGAGCAACAAACCAATGATAGGTGAGATAAGACCATGCATTTCTCACCAGGCTCGTTGGCTGATTTTTATTCAAGGCCTCTAGTTAACTGTAAGATTTGGTTGCAGGAGCTGATTATAAAGATTCAGTATATGGGGCGCCTGGGTGGCTCAGTGGGTTAAAGCCTCTGCTTTCGGCTCAGGTCATGATCTCAGGGTCCTGGGATCGAGGCCCGCATCGGGCTCCCTGCTCAGCGGGGAGCCTGCTTCCCCCTCTCTCTCTCTGCCTGCCTCTCTGCCTCCTTGTGATCTCTCTCCCTCTGTGAAATAAATAAATAAAATCTTTAAAAAAAAAAAAAAGATTCAGTATATGTATTTTTATTTTTCTTTCTTCACAGAGTGTATTTTGGACCCATGATTCATTTTTATACTTTTATATTAATTACAAACATGTACCATTTAAATCAAAGTGGAAAAAATAATAATATTCAACTGACATGCAGGAAACAGCTAAACTAGACACACAAAGCTATATACAAAATAAGGTATCTATTATAAAAGGTAATGAGTAAATCACTCATTGTCCTTTATTGTTTATCAGTTTGTGTTTGAGTTCCAACAACTTCTGGCCATAGTTGATTTTGCCTTTAGTTTGTCAGTGCTTCCTTCTGCTCAAATATAGTGGTCACAATTAGTTAGCTCAAATGATATTTCAACATGCCACTGTGTCAAGTAACCCTCTTTTGTTTATCTTCTCAAATCCAAACTCATCTAACATAATATTTCCCAAGACACAGGTCAAACCAACCAGCTAAATACTGTTGAGTACAGACATGACCTATTCTAAGGATCAATGCTCATCTTAATCAAACCTCTTTCAAAAAGAATGTGGATCATGGAGTAAAAAAGGACAGGAAACATGGGTTGTGGTTCATATTGCCAAGAGAGAAAACTGTAAGAAATAGGACTGAATATTTTTTCAAGGAAATTTTTTTTAATTTTATTTTTTTAATTTACTTGACACAGAGAGAGAGAGAGAGAGAGAGAGAGAGAGAGAGATCACAAGTAGGCAGAGAGGCAGCCAGAGAGAGAGGAGGAAGCAGGCTCCCTGCTGACCAGGGAGCCTGATGCGGGCCTCGATCCCAGGACCCTGGGATCATTACTTGAGCCGAAGGCAGAGGCTTTAACCCACTGAGCCACCCAGGCGCCCTCAAGGAAATTTTTAGTACTTTTTGAAAGATGAGAATAAGCCACAGTCCTGAAAGCGATAGAGAACTTCCTTCCCAAAATAAAGACAGTAATAATGATTATAGTGTGCCTCCTTAGCACTATAATAAACACTAACACCTATTTTGAAGCTCAGGATTTATACTTTAATCCAGAAAAGTTAGTTCTGTTTAAAATCTGTCTCACTATATAATTATTGTAATCATATAATTGGAAATGATACTATTTAATATTCAGTCTGTGGATCCTTGGTAGACAACCATCCAGGTTCTGCTTGAATACAAGTGACAAGGTGATTACTGTTTATTATCTCCAAAAAAAACCTATTTCATTGTTGAACAGCTTTAACTGTTTGACTGTCATTATGGAAACTTTATTTTATATGTTTCTGACAACTGACCAATTTAATTATCTATAATATTTTAAAGAGTCTGCAGAGGTTGTTCTGCAGATTTAAAATGATATATTGGTTAAATGGCATTTCCCAATGGCCAAATATATTTTTATAAAAGTATATAAAATTTATGTAAGTATGTTTGATAATGGTGTCTGGTTCAGAGGCATTAGTGATTGGGAGGTCTTTGGGAGAAGGCCTTTTGATTTCTCAAAGGAAAGCCCTTTGGGTTCCTTTAAAATGCGATTCTGGGAAGTAAAGCAAATTTTTTTGCAATCTGTTGGATAAAGTAATTAGTTTTGCATCTTAACCCATGCAACAGCATTTACCTACTCCTGAGAGTACTACGTAAAACAAATTTGTTCAAAGAGGTGGCCATTTCACAAATGAAATTCCAACTGTTCTGTGCAGCTAAATTGCACTGGCACAGTCACAAAATAAATACAAAATTAATTTGATGAAATGATTGCGAATTTTATGTGTAGTTATAGTTTCGCACAATTGAATTCATTAAGGCATTTATTTAAGCAATTCATTTTATGAACAAGACTACACACACACGCACATTCAGAATATTTTATATATATACATATATGTATACACATACATATTATATATTTATAGACATTATAGGTAAGTACATACATTTAGAATAATTTAAAATATAGTATTATAGTCGACTATTTACTATAGTTTCCATGTTTATTTTTGAAGGATTTTTTTTTGTATTGCTCAAATAGCATATAGATTTATAAGTAAATTCATGTAAATGAGCATTTTTTATTGCTACAAATAAATAAAAATAATATTAGAGAACAACTATGAAGAAACATTAATAAAATACGTTCTTAATTTCACTTAATTGCATTGTTTTAAAAATTGATTTTCCGTCCTTTATGGATAGGTCATAATGCCTTCTCAGAAACTCTAAGCAATCAATAAATTTAAATAAAAAGAAGGAAAAAGACCAAACAAAGTACATTTTAAACAAGTATTTTTGTGTAATAGTTTGTAAGTCACCACAAATATCCTCTTTTTCTTTCCATACTATTTATATGCATAACAAGTAAATTGTATTTTAGATCAGTTATTTGAGCTTTTCCCAGCTATACCCATTTAAGAGTCATTTATTTCTAAAGCTTCTCTTAATATGTAAACCAGTAGAGGTTGAAATATGGTTTTATTGACACTTTTCCTAAAAAAGAGGTTTATTTACATTTTTAGATGTGATTGCTTACATAAATATAAATTTGCTTTCAATATCAGTTATTAGCTGTTTTAAGTAACACACACATTTGTATACATATCTATATCTATATCTATCTATATATATTTACTAATTAACATAATCTTAAAACACTAAGACAATAAGTAAAATGTTTAGACCTGGCTTGCAGAGGTTTAGTATATCTATTGCATTGTTAATGCATTAAAAATTCAATATAGTTTGTAGGTATGTCAAAAATTTGCTTAAGCAAAATATTTAAAAATATTTTCCCCTCCAAAAGAATAAAATTTTCTCACAATATGGGCTTTGATTAACTTGATGGATTACTTAGTATAAGACTTACATGTTTCCCAACAGAAAAGCACAATGAGTTTATCTTAACTTACCAAGAAAAATGAATCTCTGGCGAATTGGCATTAAATCCTGTGGTTTGGCTTGTCTCAGCTTTGATAGATATACTATTGCCTCTGTTCCCGTAAGTAGAGAAATTAAAATTACATGGCTATACTGGATGTTTTAAGGTTATCATGACATTAAATACTCACTACTGGCATTAAAAAAGGATTAAATTACATTTTAAAATAGTATGATGAAAATTGACAAGGAATGAAATAATTAAACTAAGGAAGTTTATTATAACACATCACTTCTGATATTCCTTAAGATAATTTAAGGTATATTTAAAGTAAAGCAAAGAGGGAAGTATCTGTAAAACTTGTCTGTTAAACGATTAGTGTCTTATTTCTTATGTTTAATGAAGGTATCTTACATAACTGCTTTTAAAAAAAGAACAGTTCTTGAGTAGTTAGGAAATAAAAAGATTTCTGGGGAAATTGCAATTCTAATGTTGACTAATTTCTGTGGCATTCTTAACTTCTAACATTTTAAAAATATCTGTAAAGGAGACACAGGCCCACCTATTTTAGAAGAATTTTGGTAAATAAATTAGTGTGCAGGGCGCCTGGGTGGCTCAGTGGGTTAAAGCCTCTGCCTTCGGCTCAGGTCATGATCTCAGGGTCCTGGGATCGAGGCCGCCGGCATCGGGCTCCCTGCTCAGCGGAGAGCCTGCTTCCTCCTCTCTCTCTCTCTGCCTGCCTCTCAGCCTACTTGTGATCTCTCTACCTCTGTGAAATAAATAAATAAAATCTTTAAAAAAAAATTAGTGTGTAGCAATAATTAGTGTTGTCATTTGGATGAATATACTGAAATGAAAAAACAAATTTTTGTTAAAGATTTTGATTTCTTTAGAATCATAATGTGTGTGTGTGTGTGTGTGTGTGTGACAGGCTTATGAACGTCAAAGACTTGAAGGAATAGACAATAAGTTTATTTTATTGTTTTAGTAATTTGTGCTAGAATAAAACACATTTTATAATTTTTCAATAATTATCACTATGATTTTTTTCAATATTCTTACTTAAAGATCTATTTTTTTCTTGTTAGAATTACTTCAAATTTACTTAAAAATAAAATGAATATAGATAATTCAGTTTGGAGCAAACTATCAAACATATTATTTTTGTATCTCTAAAATAATCTAAATTAATATTAAATAAAATATTTCCCATATAGAAAATAAAATATTTCATGGAAATAAAATATTTCTCCTATAAAAAATGATCCTATATGCTCCAGTACTTTGTATTTAGTAATTACTAAACAGATAATTTTTTTAAAAGATAAGAAAAGCATTATAATTCTATTTTGGTAGATTTGATAGAGACCAAAGAGTTTATTTTTCTTAAGCTGTAGGATAAGTGTAAGAAACTACACTAATCATTTCATACCCAAACAGTAGAGTTTACTAACTAAAACTCCAGCATCTGTTTGTCACTAAAGAAATTGAGCAGAATCATGTGAGAAAATGAATTAGCCAGGAAATGGGTTGGTCCNAGTGGTGGGGGGGGGGGGGGGGGGTGGAATCACAGGAAACACACATCACCGTTATATTTTGGACTGGTAGGGATAAGATCTACTTAAAGTATTTCATTTTAAACTGGTCTATGTGGAACTCTAAAAATGTGTAGACTTCACTCAAGAGCTATGATTATTAACAAGGCTTGGTTAGATGCTCTCATTCTCTTTATTTTCAACAAGAGAAGCTTTCAGTTTATTGGCTTTAAAAGTTGATGAGGCTAAAGGAAAAATCGCTAAAATAAACTTGAAAAACAAGGAACTAGGGTGCCTGACTGGCTCAATTGGTAGAACATGCAATCTTGATCTTGGGTCTAGAGATTACTTAAAAATAAAATCTTTTTAAAAAACAGGGAATAAATGGCAAATGGAGGCACAAGTACAAATGAGTATAATTTTGCCCTACAATTTTCTAGGGCAATACATGTTATATATTTTTATTTTTGTAGATCAAGTTAGTCTAGAATCCACTAGTGCCACATATAAGTCCTGGAGGACTTGAACAGTATGTAAATAATAAAAGAAAAGTTAAAAACTTGGAAGAAGGGCGCCTGGGTGGCTCAGTGGGTTGGTGCCTCTGCTTTCGGCTCAGGTCATGATCCCAGGGTCCTGGGATCGAGGCCCGCATCGGGCTCCCTGCTCAGCGGGGAGCCTGCTTCCCCCTCTCTCTCTCTGCCTGCCTCTCTGCCTCCTTGTGATCTCTCTCCCTCTGTGAAATAAATAAAAATAAATAAAATCTTTAAAAAAAAAAACAAAAAAAAACAAACAAAAAACTTGGAAGAAGAACTGTCTCTCATGTTCAAGCTACTGTGGCGCCCCCTCTGGATGATTTCACCAAGCCTTCATTAGCTACCTACTTAATGGCAAGAAGGCCATTAATGATAGGTAGCTCCACTGTGCCCTTGTCATAGTTGACCATGGGAATCACTTTTTTGAATCCACCTATGTTTAGTATCCAAATCGAGGTCATCCACCCATTGTCACATTAGAGACCTGGCCACATCCTAGGTTGTTGTGTGTAAGCTGGGCATAGACTCCTTTCTCCACAGTCCTCTTTCTGTGTGTATCATGGAAGCCGCATACAAGCTTGAGCTCTTCAAATTCAACTTAAAACCTTAGTGTCCTCCTCCATCTCCAGGCTGAAAAGATTAATTTTCTCATAACAATTCTAAAACCTAAACTCTATTCACTGGCTTCAGAAGGAGTGGCAGTAGGGACCTTTAAGGAAAGTTCAGATTTCTAAAGATTTCCTTTCTCCTTTTCAGTGTGTAGGTAAAAATAGATTTGCTTTGTTTACCCCTGGTGAATCCACAGCAACTGATAATGAATTGAGACAGAAGAACTTGTCTCATTCTCCCTGCATATACAGTAATTTCTCATTATTCATGGTGGTTTTGTTCTATAAGTTCTCTACAAATGCTGAATTAGTGAATACTGAACCATTGCGTCCAGACAAAATATAGAGTTTGGTTCCTGCAAGCCTCTGCTCACAGCGTTTTCATCAGGCAATCAATAATTGAGTTCTGTGTGTGTTTATATTAGATAAGATACCTTTTCTAATATCTATTCATGATTCATTAACATTGAACTCACAATAAACATACCTCATGCTTGAACAGACCTTATCTAACATAGTTATTTTATACATAAGGCACACCACAGCTTTATTGCACTTAGGAACACTAGACAATACTTTAGCATTATGCTTGGAGGCCATTTTAAACAACAAAAAAAAAGCACAAAATAATGAAAGGTGGAACTGAATAGACTGTAGCATGGACACTTGTTTACAGTATGAGAGCTAAATGAGGCAGAGTGTGGCCTTGTTCAGTCACAGTTAGGAAGATGCACACTGGCTGATTAAAATTTTTCACTGCTTGGGGCACCTGGGTGGCTCAGTAGGTTAAGCCTCTGCTTTCGGCTCAGGTCATGATCTTAGGGTCCTGGGATCGAGCTCCACATGGGGCTCTCCGCTCAGTGGAGGGCCTGCTTCCCCCCCACCCCGCCTGCCTTTTTGCCTACTTGTGATCTCTCTCTCTCTGTCAAATACATAAGTAAAAATCTTTAAAAAAAAAATAATAAATTAAATAAAGTTTTTCACTGCTCTGCACATGTCCACAAATGACCATGACATCTATAAGTATTGATTTTGGGGTTACACTAAAATTTTAGTGAATGGAAAAATTTGCAAATATGAATCCACAAATAATGAGGACTGACTGAAAATATATATGTATTAATAATTATTACATGTAATAATATGCAGGAATTATTACATAAGTGTAGATTATCACAGCTATGTGAATTGCTTTGACTTTATCACCAGACTAAGTGAGAATTATTAAGCCAAGTTCAATAACTGATTATATACATTAAAATAATATTTGGCAACTATACTTATTTGCCTTTGATCACCAAAGAGTATTACTAAGTCTCAAAAAAGATGTACACAGCTGAATAACATAGAGAAATTAAAGAGGACTTGAGTATAGATGGGGAATATAATTTTATAGGTCATAGTAAAAAACTAACTTAAACTCAAAATAGACTGAAATATTATTTGTTGACTGTGGGGAAGTCAAGGCACATGAGCACTGACTAAATTATAGAAAAGTATGATAATATTGCCATTATTGATGACAAAGGTGCTAGCTGAACTTTGGGTCACATGGAAGGTAAAAAAATTAACTTGAAGATCCACCAAATATAAATTCAAAATTAGTAAGTAGCTCATGTTACATTATGACATAAGCCAAAATTATTTATTTGTTCACTTATACATTGTTCAGTGATATAAAATGCCACAGTTTCTAAGAGCTGTTGATTATATTTGAGAATCAATGCTGTGGAAAGAAGTTTTCCAAATTTAATGAGAAAACACAAATAAAGGAGAAAATCTTTCCTAGAATGTTTTTAAATAGTTTTAAGATAGGTAATGAGTTATATAATTGTTTCATAATTTAGTATCACTGTGCTTGTACTCTGCCAGAGTTCAGGATTCTGTTCCATAGCAGAATGAGACAAGCAGATTCACAATTAGACATTTTTCTGTGGAATACGACAGGTACTGGGTCAGGTAGCCCATTGCAAATCTTGGCAATCAAAATTTATTCTTTTTGAAAAAGATGGAGACTTCATGAGATGAACAGTAGAATCTTTCCTGACAGATGCATGGAGTAGAGTGATAGTTGTTCTGATGTGTCAACCTTCAGAACTTTGGTGGACAGGCCATTGACTTTGCATGGTCTACTAGGACCCCAAAAAGAGTATGACATGCTTTCTGTATGCTAAGGCAACCAAGATAAGATTACCAAGATAAGATTACCAAGATAGGTAATTTCAAAACCTGCACTTGGAACACATACTAAAGCAGACTGAGTTCTGAAGGTCATCAGAAACAGGTAATCAGGATCTATCAAAAGCAAAATTATCTGATTTTAGAGCAAAGCGAAATCACATCCTAATTGAGATTCTGCTGGATCATGAAATTTGAGAATATTCGAACATACAAGTACCACATAAACTATTTCTCTGATAAGAAAGAAAGGAAGGATTTTAGGGAAAATGTTCCAATAGATAACTCCTATGCCAATCTTTACTCCTGAGTGTGGTGTAGGGGAGTGAGCAGTGATGTGCAGGCTTTGGGTATGTGTAGGACATTTGGATGTCAGGTCTTTGCACTTCAGAGAGAAACTGAATTGTATTTGACTCATTCTCCTCGTCTCTGAAGTTTTCTATATCCACTGATCTGTATAATGAAAATAGACCATTATAATGTTAAATACTAGCCAGTCTATAATCTTGGTAAGTTAATATTTCCAAAATTAACTTTCTAGGCTTCTAATACTATATCTCAGCAAAAGCAGAAAAACAGTGCATATGTAAAGTCACAGCATAGTGAGTTCCTGTGGAGTATATAGACCTAAACATCTTTGTACCATTTGAAGTGAATATTATTGAGATTTTATAAAAGTGATACTCTTTTCGTGGAAGTGAGAGAAATATGACACTTCTATAAATTTTGGCCAAGTAATAAATTAAGCCCCTCTATACAAAACCAAATGTTCCAACGCTGTATTAGAGTGATCATGTCCTCCTGATAAATATCCAGTCCATCCTGACGACATCTTATTTTAAGCAATTAAACATATATTCCTCAAATTTCAGAATTTTTTACTATGATGTCAACGCATCCTCATATAAAATTTTCTGCCAGCCTGCTGTACCTTTTACATACTTGAGATAGCTGTCCTACAGCAGGCACTAAAGCATTTCATTTGTAATTTGTAAATCCCCTTACGACTGTGAAGATGAGAGTACTTGCTAATGGTATAAATGTGAGACTGGGATTCCAAAGAGGGGGGGAATATATGTGAAGCTGTTTAATCCCAAACTACTCTATTAATTTATTTATTTTTCTTATAGGATTAGTCATAACACTAAAATTGGAGACCGTGTGAGAGTAAATTTCAGCATCATTTCAAAAATGCTAGTTTTGTGTTAAACATGTTAGTCAAATTTAATTAATTTAAAATCTTGTAATAGGGTGTCAACTTGGAAAAATTAGAACTTCTATCAATATATTTTAGCATTGGAGAAGTGTTTATAGTGCATTTGTGCAATTTTATTGCATTTGGTCTCATTGTTTCAAATAAGAAAAATAAAGACGTTCTTGATTATTTAAATTTATAGAAAATATAAATTAAAGTATTTATTATTACTAGCTTAAATTCAGCATTTAGGAAATAGCATTTGACTCTTAACATATTTTAAGAGATATTGAAATCTTTGAAAATATTCCATAAGACTTAGAGGGCAAAAGCCAGTTTTTGATTGAAAACAGAGAACATGACAAAAAGTCATCTATAAAAATAGTTTTGACCTTGGGTTTAGTGATGAGTTTTTAGATACACCACCAAAAGTTAGATCCATGAAAGGAAAAGATTTGAAATCGGGGACTTCATTAAAATTGAAAACTTCCATTCTACAAAAACAGTTAAGAGAATGAAAAGATAGCTCCAAACTAGGAGAAAATGTTTGCAAATCACATATCTAAAAAAGTACTTTTATTCATAATATACAATGAATGAGCACTTTAAACAAGAACATAAATTACCCAATTAAAAAATGGGCAAAAGATCTGAACAGACACCTCACAAAAAAAGATATGCAGATGGAATATAAACATATGAGAAGATGCTCAACATCATATGTCCTTAAGGACTTGACAACTAAAACAACAACAAGCTACCTCAACACTCTTAATTAGAATGGCTAAAGTAAAAAACACTGACAATACCAAAGCAGGCAAAGATGGGGAGCAACAGAAACTCTTCTGTTGCTCATGGGAATGCAAAATGTTATAGCTACTTTGGAAGGAAGCTTGAGAATTTCTTACAAAACTAAATATACCCTTACCATAAGATCCAGCATTCACACTCTTTGGTCTTTACTCAAATGGGGTGAAAGCTTGTGTCTACACAATGGCATATTATTCAGTGATAAAAAGAAATGAACTATCAAGCCATGAAAAGAGAAAAGAGGAACCTTAATTGCATATTGCTAAGTCAAAAAAGCCACTCTGAAAAGACTACATAATGTGCAATTCCAATTATATGACATGCTGGAAAAGGCAAAACTATGGAGACAAGTAAAAATACCTCTGGTTGCCATGGGACAAGGGAAGGAGGGAGAGATAAATAGGAGAAACACTGGATTTGTAGAGCAGTGAATATATTCTATATGGGATGGTAACAATGGACACCTGTCATTGCATAAAGAGTGAACCCTAATGTAAACTATGGAATTTAGTTAACAGAAGTATATGAATATTTGCTCATTAATTTTAACAAATGTGCTACAACATCATAAGAGGTAAATAATAGGGTAAATTATGTTGAGGAGAGGTGGCAGTAGATGGAAATTGTACTTTATGCTTATTTATTCTGTAAACCTAAAACTACTAAAAAGTCTATATTTGTATATAAATTATCTATACATAAATATACATAAATCAGTTGATTTTATTTTTATATTATATAGGTGTAAATTGTTTTCAGATTGTTTAATTGCTATTATTCTAATCCTCTTTATAAATGGACACTGAAGAATATATTATGGAGACTGAATTATCTTTTCTTCAGCTATGCTTGATTATTAAAAATTCTAATTCATTTTTGTTTTTTTCCTCACTCACTCTTTTTTAATTTTTTTAAAGATTTTATTTATTTATTTGACACAGAGAGAGAGAGAGAGAGAGAGAGATCACAAGTAGGCAGAGAGGCAGGCAGAGAGAGAGAGGAGGAAGCAGGCTCCCCGCCGAGCAGAGAGCCCGATGCGGGCCTCGATCCCAGGACCCTGAGATCATGACCTGAGCCGAAGGCAGAGGCTTTAACCCACTGAGCCACCCAGGCGCCCTCACTCACTTTTGACTTCTCTATCTTCACCTTCAGGATGAAGCATATCACTTGGTTCCTTCTCTGTATTGGAGGTTTTTCCTTTTTCTTGTGTGTGTGTGTGTGTGTGTGTGTGTGTGTATACACACACACACACACACACACATACACACAAGAAAAAGGAAAAACCTCCAATACAGAGAAGGAACCAAGTGATATGCTTCATCCTGAAGGTGAAGATAGAGAAGTCAAAAGTGAGTGAGGGCGCCTGGGTGGCTCAGTGGGTTAAAGCCTCTGCCTTCGGCTCAGGTCATGATCTCAGGGTCCTGGGATCGAG
>LNAC01000647.1:644964-701485 GCA_002007465.1 Ailurus styani | reverse complement strand
CATATATATATATATATATATATATATATATGCAGAGGGAAAAAGAGAGAGAGGAAGAGAGAAAATGAACAATAAACATTGCCTGTAGGCCAGTCACTGTGGTTGGCACTGGTAATAATGAGAAAAATTAAACCACAGTCACTCCTTTGAAGAAAGATGTGATGTTTCTGAGGGAGATAGGTAAATAAGTTAATACAGGTAACTTTCTTCATTTATTAATTAATGCATCAGAATTTGACTACTGGGTGTTTGTGATATGTCAGAAACTACTCTGATCTCTAAAGTTTGGATATATAAAACAAATATAAAAAAATAAATAAATAAGACCATGTTAGGGCTAAGTGCCATGAAAAACATAAAACTAAGTGATAAGCTTCAAATTGGCCGTGACTGAGCAATTGATACTGGGCAAAATATATGAGACAATTATTTTCCAACTTTGATACAAATGTGAGATTTACAGTCTTTATGGATTTCTCATGTGGGGCAATTTTCAGACTGTGGTGAGGGAAGGTGGAACCCAAGCTGAACAGTGTCACATTCAGCTTTGTTGAGAGAGATCAGAGTTCGTGACTATTTGGGCAGCTAATATTTATGTGTTAAATACTAGAAGAGAGAAGCACAGAGAACATGTTCCAGAAATTTGTATGTAAATCCATTCTAGTCTTTGGGAAAAACCTGAGTTAGACTTCCAAAGTGGAGATTCCATGAGGCCTAGCCATGACAAATTGTTAGAAAGTTGTGAAATTACTGGAAATACATTGCTATTCACTAAATCACACAGTGCTAGAAGGCACAGAAGTTCTGTCATGCTGGATTATAAAGAACGTAATGACACTGGCAATATTCATTGATTGCTCTAGAAAAACCAGGCCTTAGGAGTTGGATTACTAAAGCCCTAGAGGAACAGTTACACTAGACATCCTCTAGTAAAGTTTAAAAGCAATCATTCAATGCTTCAAACTGATCTACTTGTAAGTTAACTGATTGCCAGAATAAATACTGGTACTTTCTTATAGAAGAAACCAAAATCTGGGAAACAAACTAAGGGTTACCGAAGGGAGGGGAAGGGAGGATGGGTTAACTAGGTGATGGGTATTAAGGAGGGCATGTGTGGTGATGAGCACTGGGTCTTAAACACAACTAATGAATGATTGAAGACTACATTAAAAACTAATCAGGCGCCTGGGTGGCTCAGTGGGTTA
Organism: Ailurus styani; assembly: GCA_002007465.1. Lineage (NCBI taxonomy): Eukaryota > Metazoa > Chordata > Mammalia > Carnivora > Ailuridae > Ailurus > Ailurus styani. The sequence continues at coordinate 700,280 of LNAC01000647.1, read as the reverse complement.
AAGCCTCTGCTTTCGGCTCAGGTCATGATCTCAGGGTCCTGGGATTGAGCCCCGCATCGGGCTCCCTGCTCAGTGGGGAGCCTGCTTCCCCCTCTCTCTCTCTGCCTGCCTCTCTGCCTCCTTGTGATCTCTCTCCCTCTGTGAAATAAATAAATAAAATCTTTAAAAAAAAAACAAAACTAATGACATACTATATGTTGGCTAACCGAACATAAAAAAAAAAGAGAGACCAAAATCCAGACTGTCAAAATACAAAATCTAAAATACACAGAATAGGAGGGCCTGGGTGGCTTGGTCAGTTAAGTGACCAATTCTTGATCTCACCTCAGGTTGTGATCTCAGGGTCATGATCTCAAGGTCATGAGGTTAAGCTCCACATTGGTGGGGGAGGGTATCCTTAAAAATAAAATAAAATACACAGAATAATATAGAAATGAATAGGTATGCAAAGAAATGACCCATTTCCAAAATAATACCCAAAATGAAATTTGAGATGAGGCAGGAGTTCAGGTCTCACACTGGACCTTAAAATTATTATAAATATGTACACAGATTTTTTAAATAGTTTTTTTTATTTGAGTTCCAGTGTGGTTAACATACAGTGTTTTATTAGTTTAAGGTGTATAAAACAATGAATCAACAGTTCCATATATTACTCAGTGCTCATCAAGATAAGTGTACTCTTAACTCCCTTCATCTATTTCAACCATTTCCCCAACCAGCCTCCCCTCTGGTAACCATCTGTTTGTTCCCTAGAGTTAAGAGTATGTTTTATGGTTTCTTTCTCTTTTTTTTTTCATTTGTTCATTTGTTTTGTTTCTTAAATTCCACATATGAGTGAAACCATATGGTATTTATTTTTCTGACTGGCATATTTTGCTTTGCATTATACTCACTAGATCCATCCGTGTTTTTGCAAATGGTAATATTTCATTCTTTTTTATGGCTGAATAATATTCATATGTAATATATATACACATATATATATACTACATCTTCTTGAACCATTCATCTGTCAGTTGACAATTGGTCTGTTTCCACAATTTAGGTATTGTAAATAATGCTGCAATAAAATAATCCTGCAAAAAAATAAAAAAATAAAGGTGCATATATCCCTTTAAATGTATGTTTTCATATTCTTTGGGTAAATACCCAGTAGAGCAATTACTGGATTATAAGGTAGTTCTATTTTTAATTTTTTGATGAACCTCCATACTGTTTTCCATAATGGTTGTACTTGATTTCATTCCCACTAATAGTGCACAAGGGTAACTCTTTCTCCACATCCTCATCAAGCCATGTTGTTTCCTGAGTTTTTTATTATAACTATTCTGACAGGTGAGACATGATATCTCATTGTGGTTTTGATTTGCATTTCCCTGTTGATGAGTGATGCTGAGCATGGCCATCTGAATGTCTTCTTTGGGAAAATGTCTGCTCATGTTCCCTGTCCATATTTAAATTGGATTATTTATTTTTATGGTGTTGAATTTTATAATTTCTTTATATATTTTGGATACTAACCCTTTATAAGATATGTTCTTTGCAAATATCTCATCCCATTCAGTAGCTTGTCCTTCAGTGTGTTGATGGTTTCCTTTGCTGTGCAGAAGTTTGTATTTTTAATTTAGTCCCAATAGCTCATTTTTGCTTTTGTTTCCCTTGCCTAAGAAGACATACCTAGAAAGATGTTTTCATGGCCAATGTCAGAGAAATTATTGTATGTGCTCTTTTCCAGGATTTTTCTGTCTTCAAGTCTCACATTTAGGTCCTTATTCTATTTTGACATTATTTTTTTCTATGTAAGAAAGTAGTCCAGTTTCATTGTTTTGCATGTAGCTGTCCAGTTTTCCCAACACCATTGGTTGAGGAGATTTTCTTTTTCCCACAGCGTATTCTTGCCTCCTTTATTGAAGATTAATTGATCATATGGTTTTAAGTTTATTTCTGGGCTTTCTATTCTGTTCCATTGATCTATGTGTCTATTTTTGTGCCTGTGCCATACTGTTTTGATTACTACAGTTTTGTAATATAACTTGAAGACTGGAATTGTGATACCTCCAATTTTGTTCTTCTTATTTATTTATTTATTTATTTGACACAGAGAGAGATCACAAATAGGCAGAAAGGCAGGCAGAGAGAGAGGAGGAAGCAGACTCCCTGCTGACCAGGGAGCCCGATGCGGGGCTCAATCCCAGGACCCTGAGATCATGACCTGAGCCGAAGGCAGAGGCTTTAACCCACTGAGCCACCCAGGCGCCCTTGTTCTTCTTTTTCAAGATTGCTTTGCCTAATCAAGATCTCTTGTGGTTCTGTGTAAATTTTAGGTTTATTTGTTCTAGTTCTGTGAACAATGCTGTTAGTATTTTCGTAGGGATTGCATTAAATGTGTGGATTGCTTTGGGTAGTGTAGACATTTTAACAATATTTGTTCTTCCAATCCATGAGCATGGAATGTCTTTCCATTTCTTTGTGTTGTCTTTAATTTCTTTCATAAGTGTTTTATAGTTTTCACATTACAGTTCTTTTACTTCTTTGGTTAAATTTATTCCTAGATTTTATTATTTTTGGTGCAATTGCAAATAGGATTTTTACCTTAATTTATTTTTCTGCTGCTTCATTATTAGTGTATATAAATGCAATGGATGCTACGATCCAGCAATTTCACTACTGGGTATTTCCCCAAAGGATAAAAAATACTGATTCAAAGGGATACACGCTCCCCAATGTTTATAGCAGTATTATCAACCGTAGCTAAATTATGGACAGAGCCCAAATGCCCATTGACTGATTAATGGACAAAGAAGATGGAGTGTGTATGTACACACACACACACACACACCCTGAAATATGACTCAATCATAAAAAAGAATGAAATCTTGCCATTCACAATGATGTGGATGGAGCTAAAGAATATTTTTAAAAAAGATTTTATTTATTTATTTGACACAGAGAGAGAGAGATTACAAGTAGCCAGAGAGGCAGGCAGAGAGAAGAGGAAGCAGGCTCCTTGCTGAGAAGGGAGCCCGATGTGGGCCTTGATCCCAGGACCCTGAGATCATGACCTGAGCCGAAGGCAGAGGCTTTAACCCACTGAGCCACCCAGGCGCCCGCTAAAGAGTATTATACTAAGTGAAATAAGTCAGTAAGAGAAATACAAATACCATGTGATTTCACTTGTATCTGGAATTTAAGAAACAAAACAAATGAACATGGGGGGAGAAAAAGAGAGGCAAACCAAGAAACAGACTCCTGTCTATGGAGAACAAACTGATGGTTATTGGAGGGGAGGTTGGTGGGGGAATGGAATGGGTTAAACAGGTGATGGGTATTGAGGAGGCACTTGTGATGAGCACCAGGTGTTGTATGTAAGTGATTTTTCATTAAATTCTACACCTGAAACTAATGTTAACTAGCTGGATTGAAATAAAAACTTGGGAAAAGGAAAAAAAAACTTAAATTCCAAATACAGGGGAAAATACAATGGATTTCTGTACAGTGATTTTGTATCCTGTGACTTTACGGCGTTCATTTATCAGTTGTAGTAGCTTTCTGGTGGAGTCTTTAGAGTTTTCTAAATATAGTATCATGTCTGCAGATAATGAAAGTTTTATTTCTTCCTTACCTATTGGAATGTCTTTTATTACTTTTTGTTGTCTGATTGCTGTGGCTAGGACTTCTAGTACAGTGTTGAGAAAAAGTGCCAAGAGTGGACGTCCTTGGACTTGTTCCTAACCTTAAGGGAAAATCTCTGTTTTTTCCCCATTGAGTATGATGTTAGCTGTGGGTTTTTCATATAAGGTCCTTATAATGCTGAGGTATGATTCCTCTAAATCTACTTCATTGAGGGTTTTTATCATGAATGGATGTTTTACTTTGTTAAATGCTTTTTCTGAATCTATTGAAATAATCATATAGTTTTTATACTTTCTCTTATCGATATGATATATCATGTTGACTGGTGAATATTGAACCACTCTGGCATCTCAGGAATAAATCCCACGTGATCATGGTGAATTTTTTTAATGTATTGTTGGATTTAGTTTGCTAATATTTTGTTGAAGATTTTTGCATCTATATTCATTAGAGATATTGACCTCCAGTTCTCTTTTTTTTTGTGGTGTCTTTATCTGGGTTTGGGATCAGAGAAAGGCTGGCTGAATAGAATGAATTTAAAATCTTTCCTTCCCCTCCTATTTTTTGGAATAAGTTGAATAGGATAGGTATTAACTCTTCTTCAAATGTTTGTTAGAACTCACCTGTAAAGCCTCTGGTACTGGACTTTTGTTTGTTGGGAGTTTTTGATTCCTGACTCAGCTTCATTACTGGTAACTGGTCTGTTCAAATTTCTTATTTCTTGCTACCTCAGTTTGGGGAAGTTATGTGTTTCTAGGAATTTATCCATTTTTCCTAGGTTGTCCAATTTGTTGGCATATAATTTTTCATAATATTTCCTTACAATACTTTCTATTTCTATGGTGGTGGTGGTTATTTCTCTTCTTTAATTTGAGTCCCCTCTTTTTTTTTTTTTTTGATGAGTCTTGCTAGAGGTTTATCAATTTTGTGGATCGTTTCAAAGAACAAGCTCCAGGTTTCATTGACCTGTTCCATTGTTTTTTGTTTTGTTTTGTTTTGTTTTGTTTTTGCTTTTTAGTTTCCATATCATTGTTTCCTGTTCTAATTTTTATTATTCCTCTCCTGTTGGCTTTAGGTTTTGATTGTTGTTGTTGTTGTTTTCTAGTTCTCTTAGATGTAAGATTAGGCTGTCTATATGATATTTTTCTTGCTTCTTGAGTTAGACCTATATTGCTATATACTTCCCTCTTAGAACTACTTTTGCTGTATCCCAAAGACTTTGGACCATTGTCATTTTCATTTCTCTCCACGTAATTTTTGATTTTTTGTTTGATTTCTTGGTTGACCCATTTGTTGTTTAATAGCATGTTATTTAGCTTCCATGTACTTGTGCTCTGTCCAGTTTTTTTCTTGTGGCTGATTTCTAGTTTCATAGCGTTGGGGTCAGAAAAGATGCATGGTATGATATTGATCTCTTTCAATTTGTTGAGAATTGTTTTATGGCCTGTCACTGATCTGTTCTGGAGAATATTATGTGTGTACTTAATAAGAATGTATATCTGCTGTTTTAGGATGGAATGATCTGAAAAATTCTGATAAATCCATCTGTTCCAGTCTATCATTCAAAGCCACTGTTTTCTTGTTGATTTTTTGTTTGGATGATCTGTCCATTGATGTAAATTTGGTGTTTAATTCCCCTACTATTTTTGTATTACTATCGATTAGTTCCTTTATGTTTATTACTTCCTGCTTTATGTATTTGAGTGCTCCCATGTTGGGTACATAAATATTTGCAATTGGTGTATCTTCTTGTTAGATTGTCCCCTTTATTATTATATAGTGTCTTTCTTTGTCTCCCAGTACAGTCTTTAAATTCTACTTAGTCCAATGTAAGTATTTCTGTCTTGGCTTTCTTTTTATAACCATTTGCATGATAAATGTTTCTTCATCCCCTCACATTCAATCTGTATCTATCTTTAGGTCTGAAATGAGTCTCTTGTAGGCAGCATAAAGGTGGGTCTTGTTTTTTTGTTCACTTGTCACCCTGTGTCTTTTGATTGGAGTGTTTAGTAGCTTTCCAACGTAATTATTAATAGCTATGTATTTATTGTCATTTTGTACTTGTTTTATATTTTTGTAGTTCTTTGATCCTTTCTTCTGTGGCTCTCTTCTTTCATGTTTTGTTGGCTTTCTTTAGTGATATACTTGGATTCCTTTCTCTTTCTTTTTTGCATACTTATTGCTTTTTGATTTGTGGTTACCATTAGGTTTGTATATAACATTTTCTGCAAATAACAGTCTATATTAAGTTGATGGTCGCTTAACTTTCAACACATTATTTACGCCTCTCCTCTCCGTGTTTTAGATATATGGTGTCATACTTTGCATCCTTTTATTTTCTGAGCGCCTTGACTGATTTTCACAGATACACTTATTTGTACTGCTTTTGTACTTTCTACTTTTCTTACTCTTACTTATGGTCTTTCCTTTCCCCTCAAAGAATCCTCTTTAACATTTCCTGTAAGGCTGGTTTAGTGGTCATGAATGCCTTTAGTTTTTGTTTGGGAAACTCTTTATTGCTTCTATTCTGAATGATAGGCTTGCTGGAAAGAGGATTGGCCGCAGGTTTTTTCATTTCAGCACTTCGAATATATCATGTCACATTCTTCTGGACTTAAAAGTTTCTGCTAAAAAAATCAGCTAATGGCCTTATGATATTTCTCTTGTATGTAACTATCTTTTTATCTCTTGCTCTTCATAAAGTTCTCTCTTTATTACTACTTTTTGCCAATTTAATTGGTGTGGACCTACTTGGGTTGATTTTGTTGGAGGCTGTCTGTGCCTCCTAGATCTGGGTTTCTGTTCCCTTCCCTGGATTAAGGAAGTTTTTTAGCTATTATTACTTCAGATAGATTTTCTGCCCTCTTTTCTCTCTTTTCTCCTTCTGGGATTTCTGTAGTGCAAAAGTTATTACACTTGATGGAGTCACTGAGTTCCCTAAGTCTATCCTCATTTTGCACAATTTTTTTTCTCTCACCTGCTCAGCTTGATTACTTCCCATTACTCTGTCTTCCAGTTTGCTAATTCATCCTTTTTCTTCCTCTAGCCTACTATTTTTTCCATCTAGTGTATTTTTATTTGCATTTATTGTGTTCTTAATCTCTGGTTATTATTATATTTTACTTCTTGTTAAGAGCCCTGTTGATGTCCTCCACTCTTTTCTCAAGTGCTGTTATCTTTATGTTCATTACTTTAAATTCTCTATCAGGCATATGACTTATATCTGTTTTGCTTATGTATTTTGATGTAGTTTTTATCCCATTCTTTCTTTTGGGATATATTTCTCTGTTTCCTCACTTCGTCTAAATCTCTGTGTCTGCTTCACTGTTTTAGGAAAGTCACTCATATCCTCTGCTCTTGAATGTATGGCCTTGTGAAAAAGTGGTCCTGTAGTGCCCTGCAGTGAAGTATTCCCTGTTCATCAGAATCTGGTGCTTCAGGGATGTCTCCTATGTGTGTTACATGTGCTTTGCTATTGTGTCCTGGCCACTTTTCCTTCAGTCCAGTCATCTGCAGTGTCTGTCTTTCCCCATTGTGGGCAGTTTTTGGTCAGTATTCCAAGGAAGATATACAAATGGCCAATAAGTACATGGAAAGATGCTTAACATTAGTCACCAGAGAAATTCAAATCAAAATCACAATAAAATAGAACTTCTCATCCTCTAGGAAGGCCAAAATAAAAAAGGTAGATAATAAGTGTTTAAAAGGGTGTGGTAAAAATTGGAACTTTTATATATTGCAGATGGAAATATAAAATGGTGAAGCCACTTTGGAAAACAGTTTGGCAGTTCCTCAGGAAGATAAATATAGAGTCACCGTATGAACCAGAAATATACTCTTAGGTATATATCCAAGAAAAATGAAAAGATATTGTCACAAAAATATGTATATGAACATTCATAGCAACATTATTCATAATAGTCAAAATGTGGAAATAACCCAAATTGCCATCAGCTGATAATAGATATTAAAAATGGTGTATATCTCTACCACAAGCTATTATTCAGCAATAAAAGGAATGAAGTACTGACATATCTTACAACCAGAATGAACCTTGAAAATATATGCTAAATGAAAGAAACAAGTCATAAAATACCACACAATGTACCATTTTTTGTATAAAATATCTGTAATGTATAAATCTATAGAGACAGAAGGTAGATTAGTGGTTACCTAGGTCTGGTAAGGAGAGTGTCACAGAAATGGAGAGTGACTGCTAATGGAGAACTAATACTGGTTTCTTTTAGAGGATGAAATGATCTAAACTGATTGTGATGAATGTTAATCTATGTGAATATACTAAAAACTATCAAACTATACACTTTAAATAGGTGAATTAGATGTAAATGACAAATGCAAATTAAAAATAAGGAAAACAGGCTTTAATTTCTCTTGATGCAAGAAGAAAAAGAGACTCTACACCCTCTCTTAGAACACTGACAGAAAAGAAAAAGAAATGTAATTGTGAATCTTCTTTCTGCCACATTTTTTTCTCAAAACCTGGCAGCCATCACTTTGAAATGTAATAATTACAAAAGATAGCACCCATATCTTCTATTTTCTTTGTGAGGATAAGAATCTAATTTTAGCTGGAGCCAGGCTCCAAGTTACAAATATACCTCCTATCATAACGATATGAATAATTTATTTTCCTTTTTAAAAAAAATTAACAAACACAGGTGGGTACCCTAATTATAAGGTGAACTTAGGATAAATCATGTATGACAAATGATGATGTAATGTTCTTTTAGTTGGGGAATAGTTATCATTTATCATGAGAAAATGTATGCAGGGTGCCTCGGTGGCTCAGTGGGTTAAGCCTCTGCCTTCAGCTCAGGTCATAATCTCAGGGTCCTGGGATCGAGCCCCACATCGGGCCCTCTGCTTGGCGGTGAGCCTGCTTCCCCCTCTCTCTCTGCCTGCCTCTCTGCCTACTTGTGATCTCTCTCTCTGTGTCAAATAAATAAAATCTTTAAGAAATGTATGTAACTGGATGTATCTGCTTAGCCATGTAATAGGATAAAATTTCTTTCTGCCTTTGCAATCACTTTAGCAGATTGCCTGTAATGTGCATCATATTCTAGTTTAATGCTTATCCAATATTAAAACAGTTTTCTCTCTCTTCTAGTTTCATGGAGAAGCCTTTTGGGCTGGCAGATTTTATTTTTAATTATATTTCTCTAGTATATGGTACGTGAGTCATATCTTAATAAAGCTGTTATTTTAAAAATGAAGACTACAATACATCATTTTACTCTTTATAATATCATTGTCAAATATTTCCTCTACATATAATGAGAACCACATTAGACTGTTATAATTTTTGTTTCACCCACAAACAGAATTTAGAAAATTCAAGAGGAAAAGGATAGTCTATTTTATTATATTCAATCATATTTTTTCTCTTTCTGTTCTTGCTTCCTGATGTTCCAAGATTTCTTTCACCATATTGTTACTCAGGCTCTAGATTAGTTGGTTTAGGCTGCCGTAAAAAATACTATGGACTGGGTGGCTTAAACAACAGAAATTTATTTTCTCACAGTTGTGAAGGTTGGAGTGTGAGATTAGGGTAACAAGATGGTCAGGTTCTTATGAGAGCTCTCTTTCTGGCTTGCATGAAGCCACCATCCTGCTACATATTCACATGGCAAAGAGAGATTGATAGAGATCTTCCCTTTTTATAAAGCTACAGTCCTAGTAGCTCATCTTTATGACCTCATTTAACCTTAATCTCCATAAAGCCCCTATCACTGGATTAAGTCATATTGGGGGGGTTAAAGCTTCAAAATAGGTATTTCGGGGAGACACAATTCAATCCAGAGCAGACCCTAAGATTCCTAGCCAGTCTGCCTTCTTTTCAACTGTCAGTGTTTCCTTATGTTGTTTTATATATAATGTCTAGGGATTTTAATTGTATTTAATGGGAAGAAAAGGGAATAATGTGTCTACTGAATCTTTCCAGAAGCAGGAGACTACCCTTCACTCAATCTAGTAAAATGTCAACATCAGGAGACTGATGAACAGTGTATAAATAATGTAATATCTATAACAATCATGCACACACAAAAGCTATGCAAATACATGCACATTAAAAAAACATGAAAAAAATGGATGATTTAGGGGCACCTGGGTGCTCAGTCCATTAAGCTCATTCAAGAGATTAAGTGCTGTATCAGGCTCTGTCCTCAGCATGGAGTGTGCCTGAAATTCTCTCACTCTCCCCCTCCCTCTGCCCCTCCTCCCACTTGTGTGCATGTTCTCTCTCTAAAATAATAAATAAATAAAATCTTAAAAGAACCATGGGTGATCCAAATTGGATTCTAAATAAAAATTCAGGAAGGCAGGAGAGAGAAAACAAATGAAACAAAAATTAAAATGACAGTTTAAGCCCTATAAATCAATAATTGTATTAAATATAAGTAGTCTAATATGCCCTTAAAAGACAGAAACTGGCAAGGTGAATTTACATAATGATATAAAGTTCAATCCACTAAGACAGCAATTCTGGATGTATATGCACCAAACAACAAAACTGCAAAATACATGAGTCAAAACAACAACAGAACAAAGAGCACAAACTGACAAATCCAAAGTTATAGTTAGGGATTTCAACAACCCTGAGTCAACAAGAGATAGATTAACAATTCTTAAAATCAGCAATGATATAGAAGAACACAACACCATCAACTAAAAAGAGGACATTGACATTTATAGAATATCCCACCCTGCAACAACAAGTTGCACATTCTTTTTAAGCATCCATGATACATATACCAAAATAGAAGATATATTGGAACATTACACAAACTTCAATAAAATTAAATTAATTTGAATAACTCAGAGTTTGTTTCTTGGCCACAATGGAATCAAACAAAATATAAATAATAGAAAGATAAGAAAAATTCAAAATACAATAAACAGCACACTTCTAAACAATATAAAGAAAATCTTAAGGGAAGTCAAAAATACACTGAACTGAATGAAAAGTATAATACTACATACCACAATTTGGTAGACATAGTAAATGCTCCACCAAGAAGGACATTTATAACACTAAATATGTATATTGGAGAATAGAGAAGGTCAAATCAGTAATCTAAACTCCCAGGTACGGAAATGTTAAACTCAAGCCAAGCAGAAGAAAAGAAATAATAAAGATACCAACAGAAATTAATGAAATGAAATAAAAAGCTAATTTTTTAACAGACCAATGAGTTTATAAAACTTTAGCTGGATTGACAAAGAAAGACATACTTTACCAATGCCAGGAATGAAATGGGGGATATCGCTACATACCCTGAAGACATCAAGAAGATAGTAAGATATAAACAAATCTACAGGCATAAATTTGACAACATAAATGAATGGATTAATTTTTCAAAAGTACAAATTACCATTACTCAATATGAAATAGATAATTGGAATAAATTCATAACTATTAAGACAATTGGATTATTCACTTAAAATCATTCATAAAAATGAGATCTTCAAGACAAGATGATTTTACTCCAGAATTCTACAAACTTCTAAAAAATTTTCATCATTGAGGACGTTGTGCTAAGTGAGATAACTCAGAAAGAGAATCACAAATACTGTCATCACTTATATGTGGAATCTAAAAACCAAACTCATAAAAATAGTGAATTGCAGTTATGGGGGGAGGAGGAAGGGAATTAGGGAGATGCTGTGTAAAGGTACAAACTTCCAAATAGTAGATGAATAAATTCTGAGGATCTAATATGCAGTATAGTGGTTATTGTTAATAATACTGTATTATAAATTTCAAAGCTGTTAAGAGACTAGATCATACCTTCTCACCACATAAAAGAAATGATAATTATGTGACATAATAGAAGTGGTGCTAACACTATTATGGCCATATTGCAAATATAAATGGACCAAACCAACACGTTGTACATTTTAAACTTATACAATGTTATATGTCAATTATGTTTCAATTTTTAAAGAATTATCACCAGGGCATCTGGGTGGCTCAGTGGGTTAAAGCCTCTGCCTTCAGCTCAGGTCATGATCTCAGGGTCCTGGGATTGAGTCCCGCATCAGGCTCCCTGCTCAGCAGGGAATTATCACCAACTCTACACAATCATTTCCACAAAATACAAGAAGAAAGTAATTCCCAACACATTTTATTAAGCTATTTTTAACCTGATACCGAAAGCATATATACAGTATATATAAAAAAGGAATCTCTGTACAAATAAATCCCTCATAAATATCAATGCAAAAAACCCCTAAAAATATTATCAAATATAAATCAGAAATGTAAAAAAAAAAGATACAACATGACTGACATGATTTTATTTCAGAGATGCAAGACTGGGTTCAATATTTGAAAATCAATTAATGTAATCTTCCATAATAGGCAAAAGAGGAATAATTGCATGGTATCAATTAATGCAGAAAACTTATTTGACAACTTTATTTTTTTTAAAGATTTTATTTATTTATTTCACAGAGGGAGAGAGATCACAAGGAGGCAGAGAGGCAGACAGAGAGAGAGAGGGGGAAGCAGGCTCCCCGCTGAGCAGGGAGCCCGATGCGGGGCTCAATCCCAGGACCCTGAGATCATGACCTGAGCCGAAAGCAGAGGCTTTAACCCACTGAGCCACCCAGGCGCCCTATTTGACAACTTTAATACTATTCATAAATTCTTTTAAAAATATAAATACAGGGTACATTCTTCAACTTGATAAAGAACATCTACAAAAATACTATAGCTAGTATCATAGTAGTGGAAGAGTTAATATCTATTCTCAAACTATTCCAAAAAATAGAAGAGGAAGGAAAACTTCCAAATTCATTCTATGAGGCCAGTATGACCCTGAGCGCAAAACCAGATAAAGGCACCACAAAATAGAGAACTGTAGGCCAGTATCTCTGATGAAAATAGATGCAAAATCCTCAACAAAATATTAGCTAACCTAATCCAACAATGTATTAAAAAAAATCATTCACCACAGTCAAGTGGGATTTATTCCAGGGATATACAAGGGTGTTACAATATTCGCAAATCTATCAATGTGATACATTGCATCAGTATGTGAAAGGACAAAAACTATGATCTTTTGAGTACATGCAGAAAAAGCATTTGACAAAGTACAACACCCATTTATAATAAAAACCCTCAACAAAAGAGGTTTAGAGGGAACATACTTCAACATAATAAAGGCCATTTATTAAAAAAAAACACAGCTAACTTCTTCCTTACTGAGGAAACATTGAGAAATTTTCCTCTAAAGTTAGGAATTAAGACAAGGATGTCCACTCTCACTACTTTTATTCAATATAGTACTGGAAGTCTACACACAGCAATCAGACAACCAAAAGAAATAAAGGCATCTGAATCAGTAAGGAAAAGTAAAATTTTCACTATTTGCAGATGACATGATACTGTATATAGAAAATCCTGAAGACTCCACCAAAAAAATACTAGAACTGATAAGTGAATTCAGTAATATTAGAAGATACAAAATCTACATACAGAAATATGTTGCAGTTCTATACATCAATAGTGAAGCACCCAAAATAGAAATTAATGAATCAATCCCATTTAAAAGTGGACCAAAAATAATAAGATTCTGAGGAATACACCTAAACAAAAAGGCAAAAGACCTGTACTCTGAAAACTATAAAGTGATGAAAAAAAAAAACAAGACAAGACAAAGAAACAGAAAAACATACCATGTTCAAGGATTGGAAGAACAAATATTGTTAAAATGTCTATAGTACCCAATGCAGTCTACACATTTAATGCAGTCCCTATCAAAATACTGCCAGGATTTATCCGGAATTGGAATGAACAATCCTAAAACTTGTATGAAACCACAAAATACCTCTGAATAGCCAAAGCAATCTTAAAAAAGAAAAGCAAAGCTGGAGGCATCACAATTCTGGACTTGAAACTATTTTACAAGGCTATGGTAATCAAAACAGTATAGTACTGACACAAAAGTAGATACATAGATGAATAGAACAGAAAAGAAAATCCAGAAATAAGCACACAACTATACCATCAATTAATCTTTGACAAAGCACAAAGAACAGGCAATGGGAAAAAGTCTTTTCAACAAATCATGTTGGCAAAACTGGACAGCAACATGCAAAAGAACAAAAATGGACCAGTTTCCTACACCATACACAAAAACAAATTAAAAATGGAAAACCCTAAATGTGAGACCTGAAACCATCAAAATTTTAGAGAACCGCTTTGACATTAGCCGAAGCAACTTCTTTCTAGGTATGTCTCCTGAGGCAAGGGAAACAAAAGCAAAAATAAACCACTGGGACTACATCAAAATAAAAGTCTTCTGCACAGCAAAGGAAACACTCAACAAAACTAAAAGGCATCCTATGGAATGGGAAAAGCTATTTGGAAATGACATTTCTGATAAAGGATCAGCATCCAAAATATATAAAGAATTATACAACTCAACACCCAAAAAACAAATAATACAATTTAAAAATGGACAGAAGCCATAAGTACACATTTCTCCAAAGAAGACATACAGATGCCCACAGACACATGAAAACTCATCATGTGATGATGCCCATCATCACTGACCATCAGGGAAATACAAATCAAAACTACAATGAGATAAAACCTCACACCAGTCAGAATGGCTAAAATCAACAACACAGGAAACAACATATGTTGGTGAGAATGTGGAGAATAAGGAACACTCATGCACTGTTGGTGGGAATGCAAACTGACATAGCCACTGTGGAAAACAGTTTGGAGATTCTTCAAAAAGTTAAAAAAAGAACTACCTTGCAATCCAGCAATCACACTATTTACCCAAAGACTAGAAGAACACTAATTCAAAGGGTTACATGCACTTGTATGTTTATAGCAGCATTATTTACAATAGGCAAGATATGGAAGCAGCCCAAGAGTCCATCAGTTGATGAATGGATAAAGATAATGTTGTATATTTATACAATGGAATATCATTCAGGCATTAAAAAATAATGAAACATAGGCAATGGCATGGATAGAGCTAGAGATTATGAGAAACAAAGTAAGTCAGTCAGAGAAAGACAAAAACCATATGATTTTACTCATATGTGGAATTTAAGAAACAAAACAAAGAAGCAAAGGGGAAAAAATAAGAGAGAGACAGAGACAAATCAAGAAACAGTCTCTTAATTATAGAGAATAATCAGATGGTTACCAGAGGGAACGTGGCTCGGGGAATGGGTTAAATATGTGACAATTATGATTGTGAAATTGATAACAAGCTGAGTAAGTTAACAAATATACTGATATATCCATACAAATGAATTAAGGAATAAGTGAGTAAATAAATAAAATGGTGGAAGTGGATGGTCTTACTAACTAAATATAGTTCTCTAATTATAAATATAGGAAAAATATAAAATTACAAAAGCATTAATGAATGCTGAAACTTGAAGGTAAAATAATGATGGGCAAGAGGATATTTATGTAGTCTCAAAGTAGCTCCACATAATTTCTTATTAATTTTAAGAAGGGAAATAGTAAACTTATAGGGGAAAACCTCAGCAGACATCATGTTGACCAAATGTTTAAAGCTACCATTATTGATTTGGGGACAAACCATCCTCATGGGTCTCTTCAGTGATGGACTGAAAAGGACAAAACATCACATTTGTGGTATTCCTGCAAAAAGTGCACAACCAAACCCAACCATGAGGAAACATTTGACAAACCCTGAGTATATTCTACAAAATAACTATACTCTTCAAAATGTCAAGGTCAAGAAACACACAGAAATGTTGAAGACATGTTCCACATTAAAACAGAGTAAAGAAGTATGGCAATAAATGCAGTATGTGATCCTGAATTGAACTTGGACAGAGAAAAGTAAATAGCTCTGAAGGAAAATATTGGGGAAATTCACAAAATTTGAATATGGGCTCTGGGCTAGATGATATTAGTAGTGTGCTATTAAGTGGGAACTCCAGAATAGAAGCCCTAAATTTTAGTGTTCATCCATTTCCATGGACTAAATACTCTCACCATGACCGATTTCAACCTGCCAACACTTTAACAAAGTGCATACAAAATTCCTAAATCATCCAACTCCATCAAACCGTTTAAAATAGCATTCTAACAATTTATTTTTTTAAATTTTATTTTAATTCCAGTATAGTTAATTTACTGTATTAAATCAGTTTCAGATGTACAATATAGTGATTTCACAATTCTATACATCACTCAGTGCTCATCATGATAAGTGTACTTTTAATCCCCTGTATCATAACTGTACTATCGGTGCATTAGAGAAAACCTTTTTTTCCCCTTAGGAAAATCTATTAAATTACTTATAAACACAGGGAAATGTTTCAAAATTACCTTCAAGTGGTGCAGAAAAAATAAGTTGTCTTTATGTATATTTTTACAGAGATAACAAGAAAGCAAATGAAAATGTAAATGATTTATGAATCTGGGTATAGAATGTCTAGGGGGTTCCTTTATTATTCTTGCAATTTTTGTAGGTTCGTATATATTATTGTGTATTACATAGAAGTTAAATAAATTATATATTATATAATTGATAATTAAATATAGATTTTAAAGTACTTGATAGAGGGCACCTGGGTGGCTCAGTGGGTTAAAGCCTCTGCCTTCAGCTCAGGTCATGATCTCAGGGTCCTGGGATCGAGGCCCGCACTGGGCTCCCTGCTCGGCAAGGAGCCTGCTTCCTCCTCTCTCTCTGCCTGCCTCTCAGGGTACTTGTGATCTCTCTCTCTCTGTCAAATAAATAAATAAATAAATAAATAAATAAATAAATAAATAAAATCTTAAAAAAAGTACTTGATAGAATAGAAATTGTTGATGGGGTGCTACTTTATGAAATGTGGTCAAGAAAGTACTTTCTGATATAGTAGCATTTTAGTCAAAGTGTGAATGATGAGAATGCCAGTCATATCAAAATCTATGTTATTTGTAAATTATATCTCATAAGTCTGAGAAAAATAAATTAAAAAAGGAAAAAAGGTAGTTCAAGATTTTAGGCCAAGGAAGCAAGTGATAAAAAGGTATTGGGACTGAACAAAATAAAGAAGAATGGAAGAAGCAGGGGTTTGAGAGTTGGGAAGGAAATCTCTCCATATCATAGCTCAGGTAAAAATTAATTTAGAAGATATACATATAATATATTTTCATGAATTTCATATATAGATTGTAAAGACATTGATAACATGGATATAGGACAAATATGTTTATCCTTTATCACCTATCTCAGTACCATGCTAGAAAAATACACTTAAAAAGTGATGAACAACAACAAAAAAAGTGATAAACATTTGGTGTTATACACAACTAATGAATCATTGAACACTACATCAAAGACTAATGGTGTATATATGCTGGCTTGCTGAACAAAATAATAATTAAAAAAAGGCTCTGCCTCTCCCTCTGCCCCTCCCTCTCAAACAAATAAATAAAATCTTAAAAAAAAAAAGAGTTGTGGACCCATTGCTTGGTATTTCTTATTTTACTTTAAACTAGGTCACCTGTCCATGAAAGTGTTACATCTTTTGGAATATAGATCAAATAATTCAAATTTCAGGTAAGCTACTACTCTTTTTCATCCTTTCTTACTTCTGGTTAGTAAAAGCAGTTGATGTCTTCTGAAGTGAATGTGACACATGAGTAAATTTACTTGCATTGCTACATCACCTGATACTAGTTTACAGCTAAACAGTCATTAGGTCAGAATAACAATGGTATTATGTACCATCTTGAGAAGTTTGCTCTTTATTTATAGTAACAGGGAAAGAGAACACACTTTGAAATATCTTTGAATTGCTTAAGCATTTTGGTTGAAATTTACTGGGCTACATTCAATTATTTTGTAAAAAAATTAAAGTTTACAATTATTGGTAGGTGTTTTTAATCTTTTAAATATTTATTGCAGTTGCTTCATCAGGAAAGATTAAGTACTTGAACTAATAAGAAGTATAGTCTAATATTTTAATGAGTTTGCCTTAAGAGTTATTAGGCCAGTAATCATGAGATCTCATTTCAAGGTCACAGTCTTGGTGAAATGGACCAGTATAGAACAGATTTCTGCTAGTTACGGAAGAAGCAATATGGGGGGAAAAATCTGTAATAAGACTGGACACTGGTCACTGACTACAGCAGCAGAAGTGGTCATCTCATTTTTCCCATGATATTTTGAAACATGAATACTCTCCATATTGTCTTTCTAAATTAAGTTCTTAAATAAGTAAGAATTCAGTTAGAGTTAAACTATGCTCTAAGGGAATTTAAAAATGCTACACACAACTGTGACTATTCTATTCTATAGGCTTTGCAAAGGATGCCTTGAGACCAATTTGAAATACTCAGAGGAATGGGCAATTTTTGACACTATATTTTTCTTCACTCACTGAAACTTAAAAAATATCTTTTTGAGCACTATATTAAGTTCATATCTCTATTGGAGGGGGGAAATCTTACCCCTAAATCTATGAGTATATTCACTGATCATTTGCAGCATATGTTGTAAAACTTTTTCACATGTCAACCAATGGGCAGAGACCATAAAACTGATTTTATTTATAGACCTTATCTTTCTTTCCATCAATATATCACTACAGAGTTAAGTTACTGATTTTCAATTCACAATTATAATTTTGCAGATCATGATTTATTAAAATCCTAGGTAAGCAAAGTAAACATATTTTCCTACCATCTAAAGATTTCCTACTGACTAAAATTTCATAAGATAAATAGTTCTTAACTAGTTAAAAATTTACCCTAAATCTTCTGTTATCTAATCTTGTGTGCTTTTCAATAGCTTTAAAATCAAATTTTTCCTTAGGTCATTAATACTTCTTGAGTTTATTTTTGTGCAGAGTGGAAAGTAAATCCCTATTATTCCCTAACATGTAGTCATTTTTTTTAACCATCACCATTTGAAGTATCCAAAATTCTTCCAATGATTTTTATGTGATTTTGTGATATTTTGAGTTTCCATATCACTGTTGGATCTGCTTCCAGGCTCTTTATTCTGTTCTTTTGATTGGGTGTTACAACCCCTGTGCTAATGGAACATGTTTTTAATTACTATAATATTATAATAATTCTTACGTATGGTAGGATAGTCTCATTTAATATTCTTCTTCAACAAATTGACTGTGACTACGCTTGGACATTTATGCAGTTTGGAATCCATTAGTCTAGTTCCATAAACTTCTTGTGAGATTTTTAAGTGAAATTACATTAAATGTATAGGTTAACTTAGAAAGATTTGGCCTTACATTGGTATCACAATAGACACAACATAACATTTTCATCAAATAAGCACCTTTATTTTCTAAGCAACATGTCCATAATATATAACAGACTGATTTCTTGTTTCTACTAAAGTAATGGTAATGGTAATGGTAATGGTGGTCTAGAAGTCAATAAACAAAAGTATATGAATTAATTCAAAGCTTTTTTTAAAAGTAGACATAACAGCTACAATTTGGCTTAAACTTAAAAAATATAGAGCTTCCTTCCTCAAAATCAATTGCTCCACGGTTGGTTATTGGAAGTTAGTTCCCCAATCTTTCTGATAGTTACTGATAATTATCATTAAAATAGAGCATAATTTCATCTGAATATCTGGATTTTATCTTTCCCAAATTAAAATATATTCTTTGGAATTGAGATATATAACTTCTAAATAATGCCTGATTTTATACACAGTTATGTGGATGAATAGATAGATAGATAATAGAAAGATATGCATGTATATATATGTATATATACACACATTTGCCATTAAACACTTAAGAGCATTTATTACTTAGGAATATAAATTTTTGAAAAAATCGCATATCGGGCACCTGGGTGGCTCAGTGGGTTAAAGCCTCTGCTTTCGGCTCAGGTCATGATCTCAGCATCCTGGGATCGAGGCCCGCATCGGGCTCTCTGCTCAGCAGGGAGCCTGCTTCCTCCTCTCCCTGTCTCTCTGCCTGCCTCTCTGCCTACTTGTAATCTCTCTGTGTGTGTCAAATAAATAAATAAAATCTTAAAAAAAAAAAGGAAAAAAATCACATATCATGTATAACCTTTGACATTAAAATGATTGTTTCTTATGATCTGCACCATCTTATCTATAGATTTATTATAAAGATTTTATCCTAACATCACCCACCTGAGAATCCTTTAGATAATTCTATTTCTAAATATTACACAATAATGCAAACCATCCTTCAGTTATATTGTGCTATTTTCTAAAAGGGATACTCAAATTGTTTTTGAATGATTGTTTTCTTAAATGTTTAGATTACTAAGTTATATTAATCTTCTTAAATCAATAAAATAAGATATGAGACATTATTCCAATTATACAGATGAAAAATCAGGGGCTTAAAGATTAAATAACCCAAAGCAAAACAGTTAATAAAGAAGTGGGAGAGGCTAGAAAACTCAACTATGTCTGACACTAATGTCAGTATTATTAAATACTTTTGTATACCATTCTAAAAATAATCCTAATACATCTATAGTTAGATGTTGATTATTCACTGGTTGGAGAGACTATTTGAAGTTTAAATTGACATTTTAGTTGCTTGTATAAGTGCATGTTCACTGACACTGAAAGACCTTGACAAAATTTGAGGCTCTTAGAACTATACATCACTATCCATGCATTTCTTAAACCAATGTTCACAAGTGTGGAAGAGAGAAATGGCCCCAGAAGACAAGTAAAAACTTATAAGACCAGAAATATTTAAAACTAATGGCCTCAATGTGAGTTATATACTTGAGTGTCTTTGAGTTAAGTATGCTTCAGAGCATTTTGATTATTATGTTTTTCTATAGAGGAGGAAGACTTCAAAAATATATCTCATTAGTTATGGAACATACTGTGAGTAGATAGACTTAAAGGTCAAAGTTCTCACACTGGAAGAATCCATCAACTTCATTCTATAGTGAAGTAAGGATACAATAATTTCAATTATTCCTGAAAAACTATAAATAATTACCAAAACTAATTATACTGGTCTGGCCTGAGGTTAGTGACTCGCAAAGAGTGACACTTGGCTCTCTACAGAAGACAGTTATCGATGTTGCTTGAACTCATTGTGAATAGATTTTATGAAAATCAAATTTAAGTTAATATGCACAAAGTTCTGAGTAAGCACTTCAATGGCTAATACATGAAATTTTAGGATCAGAGTATCAGATGTGTTATGGATTAGTAGGAAGCAAAATCACACTCACATAGAGTAAAAGGTTAACTTTCCAATTTAATTTTATCAAAGTACAAATTCTTAACAGATGTAAAGTGGCAGCTTAGGGCAGAAACAGATGCAGCAATTTTCAGCATAATTTATCTTGGTCCCAGAGTCTCTAACAAGAGGAATGCAGAGGCTGGTGAGATGGATTGTGCAAGGTAAGATCAGTTCTTGCTATCAAACTTCCCGCTTTGACTCAAGTCTTGAATCACCAAATAGAAATAACTTACACCAATAACTGATATCTTTTTGTTTAAATTTTTTTTATTAACCTTGGTTCTTGAATGAAATTTGGTATCAGAAAAGGAACATACTTTCCTAAAGGAAAAAAAAAGTAGACTTTCCCTGAGCAGTATTCCTAACCCCAGCTTTCTGGTGTTCAAAAGAATCCTATTCCCCACCCTCTGGCTGATTTTATCGTCCTTTTTCTGGAGATTGAAAGATAATTGAATGACACATGGAGCTGTTAGCCAGACAAAACTGAAAAATTAAATATTTTTTTTATTTCAAAAAGGCCTGGGTACCTGCTGATATTTTTAATTTATATCTGTTTACTTGGAATTTTTGCTATGCTTTAAAGTGAATGCTTCATAGTCTAACAGTTTGAGTGCCAGTTCTCTTTTATCTGCTTTCATGGACCGCAGGTTTTCTGTGATGAAAAGTTGAAGAAATACAGGTATAGTGGGGGAAGACTGGCTGATTTTAACTATAATGAATACCTTAAAGAAAGGCCTTTATAAATTCAGAGTTTTAAATTCCCATTTTGTGGTACCATTATCATTGTCCCCAAAAGTTCTTAATTCAAAGACTCAGATTAAGGGCACCTGGGTGGCTCAGTTGGGTTAAGCCTCCATCTCTTGTCTTTGGTTCAGGTCTGATACCCTTTGTCTGTTGGTTGGGGCATTTAGCCATTTACATTCAGGGTAACTATTGAAAGATATGAATTTAGTGCCATTATATTGCCTGTAAGGTGACTATTACTGTATATTGCCTCTGTTACTTTCTGGTCTGTTACTTTCAGGTTCTCTCTTTCCTTAGAAGACCCCTTTCAATATTTCCTGTAGCACTGGCTTGGTGTTTGCAAATTCTTTTAATTTTTGTTTGTCCTGGAAGCTTTTTATCTCTGTATTTTCAATGAGAGCCTAGCTGGATATACTATTCTCGGCTGCATATTTTTCTTGTTTAGTGCTCTGAATGTATCATGCCAGTCCTTTCTGTCCTGCCAGGTCTCTGTGGATAGGTCTGATGTCATTCTAATATTTCTACTGTTTTATGTTACAGACCTCTTGTCCCAAGCTGCTTTCAGGATTTTCTCTTTGTCAGTGAGACTTGCAAGTTTTACTATTAGATGACGGGGTGTGGACCTATTTTTATTGATTTTGAGGAGGGTTCTCTGTGCCTCCTGGATTTTCATGCTTGTTCCCTTCGCCAAATTAGGGAAATTCTCTACTATAATTTGCTCCAATATACCTTCTGCCCCTCTCTCTTTCTTCTTCTTCTGGGGTCCCAATTATTCTAATATTGTTTCATCTTATCGTATCATTTATCTCTTGAATTCTCCCCATCATTGTCCAGTAGTTGTTTGTCTCTCTTTTCCTCAGCTTCTTTATTCTCCATCATTTGGTCTTCCTATATCACTAATTCTCCCTTCTGCCTCATTTATCCTAGCAGTGAGAGCCTCCATTTTTGATTGCACCTCATTAGTAGCTTTTTTGATTTCAGCTTGGTTAGATTTTAGTTCTTTTATTTCTCCAGAAAGGGATTTTTTTCCTCCAGAAAGGGATTCTCTAATATCTTCCATGCTTTGTTCGAGCCCAGCTAGCACCTTGATAATCGTCATTCTGAACTCTGGTTCTGACATATTACTAACATACTTATTGATTAGGTCCTTAGCTGTCTGTACCGCTTCTTGTTCTTTTTTTTTTTTTTCCTGTGGTGAGTTTTTCTGCCTTGTCATTTTATCCAGATAAGAATAGATGAATGAGAGAACAAAATACTAAAAGGGTAGCGATGACCCCAGAAAAATGTACACTAACAAAATCAGAAGAGACCCGAAACTGGAGGAAAAGAAAGGGGGAAAAAAGAAGAAACACACACACACAGACACACAGACACAGACACAGACACAGACACAGACACACACACACACACACACACACACACACACACATATATTCGACTGGTGAGTTGAACAGAGCCACACACTTGGTTTTGGGTGTATTTTGGTCTGTTAGAGGAAACTACCTCCCAAAATTTTAAAGAAAGAAAGAAAGAAAAAATACAGACAAACACACACACACACACAGAGATAAGGATAAACATGATTAAAGGATAGAATATGACTGTAAAGATGAAAATTAAAAAAGATTCTAAAAAAGGAATTGATAAGATAAGAAGTTGGTTGAAAAAAGAAAAAGAGGAAAGAATGTGATCAGGCTGGAGACTAGAACAAACCATGCACTACATTTAGTACATATTTTGATCTATTAGAAGAAATTGTATTCCAAAATTTTAAAGAAAAAGAAACCTATATGTATATAAAAAATAAGGTTAAATACAATGAAAGGATAAAATGTGACTATAACAATGAAAATTTTAAAAGATTTTTAAAAAGGTATTGATAATATAAAATAGTTTAAAAAGTTAACATAGGAAAGAGGAAAAATTTAAAAAAAGAATAAGAAAGAAAGAAAATTCAAAAAGTTTAACTTTGAAAGACTAAAGGATCATGGGGAAAAAGGCATGAATTCTATATGTTGCTTTCCACTAGCTCTGGAGTTCCGAGGTTCTCATTGATTGGTGAACTTGGTCTTGGCTGGATGTTCTTGCTGATCTTCTGGGGGAGAGGACTGTTGCAGTGATTCTCAAATGTCTTTGCACAAGGCAGACTTGCACCATGATTGCCAGGGGCCAGGCTAAGTGATCTGCTCAGGTTCGTTCTCTGTAGCCTTTGTTCCCTGATTGCTTTCCATACAGCTTTGGAGGACGGGAATGAAAATGGCGGTCTCCCAATATCCGGCCTTGTAGGAGGTGAGAGCTCAGGGCCCCACTCCTCAGTGTGCCCTCAGAGAAAAGCAGTCAATCAATCTCCCCCATATCCCTGGTCTCCTACTGCACTCCGAGCTCCCCCAGCCTGTGACCGAGCATTTCTATATCTGGCGCTCAGCTCCATTTGGAGTCTCCAAACCCAGCAGATTCCTGCAGTGCTCTCCTGTGCTGCTCTTCCCGGAGGAGGAAGGAGGGGGTCTCTCCAGATCTGCCTCTTGTGGGGTCCCTGATTGAAGAGCAGTGGCCCGATTGTGCCTTGGATCACAGTTTAAGGTAACCCCGAGCTGAGAGCCCACTACTCGGCTCCATCTCTGTAGCCGGCTTCCATCCTGGATACCTGGGAGCTCTGCCATGCTCAGACACCCCAGTTTTTTTGTGACCCTGCGGGTCCTGAGACCACACTGTCCCTGAGAGGGCTCCACCCCCTGCTTAACCTCTGGAGTGAAGTCCCTCAGTGGAGCTGACTTCTAAAAGTTCTGATTTTGTGCTCCGCTGCTCCCTCGCTTGCTGGGAGTCGGCCCCTCCCCAAATGGTCTATCTTCCTGTCGCTTCAGATTCACTTCTCTGAAAGTCCTACCTTCTAGAAAGTGGTTGATTTTCTGTTCCTAGAATTGCTGCTCTTCTCTTCTATCTCCTGTTGAGTTTGTAGGTGTTCAGAATATTTTAATATCTGGCTAAACTCCTGGGACCTGATGGTAACCAGTCTCCTACTCCTCCACTATCTTCTTCCTCCAACCAAAAAATCACTTTTCTGACTCTTGATATATAGTGGCTTGACCATGCAGTCATGTAACTCCTTTTGAGTAGGATCTCCTTTTCTCAGGAAGTCATACATTTTCTGCCAGGTGATAATGGAACTTTACTCCAGTTTTTGCTCTAATGACCAAGATAAGTAGTAGAAATATATTCTGAAGGAGATAGCATTTGCTTATAAGGCAGAAACCTCTGTATCATCTTCAGAAAAAGGGTAGGTGGTGGATTTTAATAGGAAAGAGTGGGTCTCTTCTGAATGCCCAATGGATTCAGGGAACTAGGGAGATTCAAGATTTTCAAGTGCATCAGTTTAGATGTCTCCCATATCATACTCAGGGTCCAACTCTTCCCAATAAGGGAACTGACCCTGCCATAGCAGACCTGCTTGGGTTGGGAGGTCAAATAAATCTTAAGCTCTGCTACTCTTGGCCCTGGGCTTGGTCCTTAACTTGTTCTTTACTCTTCTAGCAGGGAATTCAATACTTTTTAGTGCTGCTAATGAGGCTTTTTTAGTTTCACACTTGTCCTTCAACTATGATTAATTATCTCAGCCTTTCATTGTGTCTCTTTCAAGCATCTATTGCCCCCCAAGACAGCCATCTAATTCCATTATTCTTATAATGACTAGCTCTTCTTTACTTATCATATGCCTGATACATTACCCCAGGTAGTGTATGCCTTTCCATGGTAGACCATTCCAGGTTATCATGGCTGAAAGTTTTAACCACTGGAATGCCACCAGGTGCCAGGTATTATCAGGGCTCTGTCTTCCACCAGTCAGGGAGTTTTCATTGCTAGCTGAGCCACAGGTGATCAATTTTAAAGTAACACCTTAACATCTGCTTTCTGGCAACAATCCAGGCACCCTGTGTTCCGGTTCAGATTCCCTTGAGAGGAGAATCTGAGATGGAGGTTACCACTCAGGAATTATTCTTAATATCACTTGTGGAGGGCTGAAGTAAGTAATATTTAGCATAGGGGCAATATGGTCTGTGATGAAGTCACAACAAAGGACTTGGTGAATTCCAGAAGAAGCTCTGACGTTAGGACAGGTCCTGCAGGAGACTCCCAAGTTCGGAAAGGAAACCTGGCCTTTATATTTCTGAATTGATCAGTCATTGGATGTGGGTGTGACTTCACAAGACAACACTCCTCAGTTGAGGACAATAATAAACAGGTGGACTCACCTGCAAGCTATTAGCTACTAATATTCCCCAAAGCTGGAGAATGGGTGCTTCAGTCTTGAAGATGAAGGATCTTGTGACACCACCCGGTATCCACTATAATACGTAGTCATGAGTGTTATATTTTTCTGGCAAGTTTTTGTTCTTAAAGTTGATTGTAAGTGTACATTCACCAGCTTTGGGGGTTAGTAATATGTTATAATGTCTTTATTCTGTCTTTATATATACAAACTTTCCTTTCTCTTTGGGTTTGTGTGTCTTTTAAACAACATACATTAAAAAATGATCTATGTAATGCTCCTTAAAAACTAAGAATTTTCTCATCTTCTCATTTCCTGGAGTCTCACCTATCTCTCATACTGGTAACATGTTAAGGTTTCATAAATTTTAAGGCTTTATTTTAAGGCTTTTTAATGGGTATACTGTCTTCTCTCTGGTATGGATGCACATTTGTATTTCTTTATGTTTAAATAGCCACATTCATCAAGAGGTTTGTTCAAAATTACTGCCCTATGTCTTGCAGTATAACCTTATTATTTGAATAATTAAAAATCTGTTCTTATTTTAATAATTAACTTTCCTTCTTATTTGAATAATTAAAAATCTGTTTTGTTTTATGTGGGTTTTTTTGTGGCAAATTTTCTGTGGTCTTATAATTCCTAAAAATATTTTCATTATGATCTCATGTTTTAATGATAATGCCATTGAAAATTACAGATTTCAGGTTCAAATTCTCCAGTCTCCAAATCACTAAAAATCAACTCTATACACCTGCACTGCAGCAGGCCCTAAGCCTAGGGTGTGTGATAATTTGGTGAGGCCAAAGAAAAGACCAGGAAGCAATGATCAAGACCTAGGTTTATTGGGGAAACTTACGTACAGGGAATCCAGGAGCAGCAGACTAGACAAAGCATCTTCTATTGGGATTTAGGTGAAGCAAATTTTTATACCACAGCAACTATTAATGGACCTTCTCCATCTTGCATGGCCAGTGTTTCCAAGGAGATCAACATTTACCACCTGAACATAATTTTTTAAAAGGGAAGCTCTCTGGGTTAGCCACTTCTAGGGCCCCTTACCTTGAACACTGAAAAACACCTGTTGCTGCATGTTCTGCTTAATGGAAATACTGAGGGAATACAGGATCTCCACATTTTCAAGGTAATGATTAACGGAGGCATGCGGGGGATGCTCGCACAAACTATCCAGCATGTACCGTACAGACCCCTATTTCATTTTGAAAGCCTTTTAGTTGAGTTTAATGGGTGTACAATCTATTCTTTCTCACTAAAAATTCTTCACAAATTTTTCTTTGTCTTGGGTATTCTTATATTTTAGTAATTTTTTTCTTTAATCTATCACTTAATGGATTTTTTCAGTCTGACATTTTCCCCTCAAGCCTATAAATTTATTTCAGAATTATATTTCATGAAACATATATTCACTCTTTTTTCAAATGTATGTATTTCTCCATTTTTTGGTTTTTTTAAGATTTATTTATTTATTTTAGAGAGAGAAATGGAGAGAGAGAGAGAGCAGGGGGTTGGACAGAGGGAGAAGGAGAAAATCTCAAGCAGACTGCACGCTGAGCATGGAGCACCTTGTGGGGCTTGATCTCATGACCTTGAGACCATGACTTGAGCTGATACCAAGAGTCAGATGCTCAACTGACTAAACCACCCAGGCGCTCCTTTTTTTGTTTTTACTTATCCATTATTCCTATTATCATTCCTATTATTGGGTTTTGGAATTTCCACTTATGTCTTCCATATGTGTTTTTTTAACTTTTCTTTTATAATTTTTATTCTTTTATACTTTTTTTTCCGTGGGAGTTTCTCACCTTGGTTTTTAAATGGACAGATGTTTCATAAGCTGTGTACATTCTATCATTCATCTCGTGACATATATTTTCACATTAACATTTCACCTGTGTTCTTTTATTACAAGTTGTTATTCTCTCATATTGCTAATCTATTGCCTTATTTATTTTACTACATTTATCTTGCTTATTTAGAAAGTTTACTCCATCTATACCCATTTTGCAGTTTTTTTTTCTTTTAATATAATTTTGCTCTGCAGGTGTTCTGTTTGGGTTTGTGAACTAATGTTTCTATTGGGTGTGTCACCACTCTTTCTGATAAATTGTGTAGATGAAGTACTGAAGAACTTAGAGCTGCAGAGAATTCAGTGTGAATGGAAGGATTGGAGAAGTCTGAGACACCAGAAAATTCCTTTTAATCACTCCTCACACTTTAAAGAAATTCATCATCTCTAACCTTTACCTCAAACCCTTAATGAGAAGCAACACGGGAAGGTTACCATCTCCCTACAGTATAAAACACCAAATAGTTGGAGTAGAAAACCAGATTAGCATGAAAATTTTAAAAACATACTTATTCTGTAACATTAGCATAAATTTCTGATTTATTTTTCCAAGGATTCTGAATTGTACTCAAAATAAGATGGCCACAGATAAAGGATACTTAGCAAAGGTGTTTTTGGCTTCCAGGGGACCTGAGATGACACAGGGCTTACAGTGACAAGATTGTGAAAAATAGTGTCTCACCAGACCTGGTAAGCTCAATTATTATTTTTATGTTGTCTTTTATATTTAGCATGTTGATCTCTATTCAGGGAGGACTCACATGATGAAAACAAAATGTATGTTAATAAGTGCTGGGGTTAGGTGCTTGGGTGGCTCAGTTGGTTGGGCGACTGCCTTCAGCTCAGGTTATGATCCCAGAGTCCTGCTCTGCAGGGAGCCTGCTTCTCCTTCTGACCCTCCCCCTCTCATGCTCTCTCTCTCTCACTCATTCTTTCTCTCAAATAAATAAGTAAAATCTTAAAAAAAAATAAGTGCTGGGCTTTTCCAGTATTGGATGGAATTCAGCATCAATAAGGGGACATTTTTTTTATGTGAGAAAACTATTAGAATCTGTACTCATATGTTCCTGAACAATATTTTGCATCCAGAATGCCATGACCATTAAATGGTCATTACTCCTCAGCAGCAGTTACTCAAAATTTTAGGTATTTGAGATATTCTTAAAGGTATTTTTAAATTGATCTTTAAGAATCTATATTTTAAAATGGTGGGTTGAATGCCATTATCATCAGTAAAATAAGTAGCCTGATTCTCTTATTTACTGAAAAAAAGTAAAATCTTCTTTAAAAACTACTCTTAATTAATTGTAAGAAATCATATTACTTATGTGGAGTGATAATCACTTATTGACAGAAATGGAACTATTTATTATTCAGCATTAAAATATGAAGTGTAGTTCATTTAAAAAATCAGCTTCAAAAATTACAATACATTTGTAGTATAGTAGGAATTATTTTTTTCATTTATTTCATTTTTAAAAAAATTATGTGAAAATTTTATATACAAATGCTTTAAAATGATCACCATGCAGAACTTTCCCCTCAGTTCAACAGAAATTCTATTCTCAACATTTTTGTAAAATTTCTCTTTTGGACATACTGAGAAGACCCAGTGATGTATTCTTTGAAAGGTGGTCAGTGGTTACTAGCTCTCATTTCTTGAAATGAATCTGATTCATAGAAAAAAACTAAGGTCATACAAAACTTTACCTCTTGAAAATGTGAATGACAAAGCTAGCACATGCCACTGATTTATAAGATATTTCCAAGGAATTAACTCCTTTGTTCAAAATATTTTTTTTCTTTAGAAGGCGTACAGAGACTTCAAAAACTGTCTCTTTGAAGTACTGAAATTTATATAAAATCACTGGTGTATATATACATGTATATATGTATGTATATGCATACACATATATGCATATGTGTATATATGTATATATACATATATATGCATATGTATATATATCCTGTTTTTATTATTATACTTAGTATACTGCCAGAATGAAAAAAAAGTTAAGAAAAGGTATGATTGTCTGTTTATTTGCTTTTTCTGTTTGTTTTTTTCCTGTTTGATGATCAGAATTACCCAAATTACCTATTTGGATATACTCTATTTTTCATTAAACCTGGTCCATTTTGCCTGTGGCAAACAAAACACAGATTTCAGAGTAATTATTCTATTATTTTAAGAAAATTAAAAGAGTGTATCATTCACTTCATTGATACTGAAATCAGTTGTTTTAAAACATTTTAACTTAGGGCACCTGAGTGGCTCAGTCATTAAGTGTCTGCCGTCTGCCTTCGGTTCAAGTCATGATCCCAGGGTCCTGGAATTGAGCCCCGTGTTAGGCTCCCTGCTTGACAGGAAGCCTGCTTGTGTTCCTTCTCTCGCTGTGTCTTTCTGTCAAACAAATAAATAACATATTTCAAGTATTTGAATTACTTGACATCCAGGAAGAAGCTACTTATTTAAATAAAATAGAATTTCATAAGTGACCTTTACAAAGTATCATTAATACAATTGATAATAAAGAAAACAATGGATTTATTTTACAAAGCTTTTAATGAAATATTGATTGCTTGTACAGATAAAAGGAAATATTATTTATCTTTAATTACAAAAAAAGTGATACTTCCAAGACTATAAGGAACCAACCCTTCAATGAACACATTAAATCACTTTATATACTGGAGATTGAGACCAGATGCCTTTTATGATCTTAAACTTTGCAATTATGATTATGTGTTTCCATATTTTGTGAGCAACAGACCCAAGAATTTCCTGAATTGAATGAATTACATTTTCAATTAGGTATTGTTGATGGGGGGAAAAAAAGCCAACCTCAAGGTAGGTTAGTAAATGCTTTATTTGTTGTATTACTGAGGACTAATAGTCTGGGGGGACAGTATTAGATTGCTCTGAAAGAACTGCTCTGAAGCTGAGTTCACAGGGGATTATATTTAAAGGGGGAGGAGGTATGTGTGCTTGGAAGCAGGTCTCCAAAGTATAATTGAACATTACAAAGTATGATTTGTTGTAAAAACTGAGTTGTATTGATTTCCACATAGACATGTGACAGACCATTAGGTCATCTTAATACATTACATTTCTATCATATCTGATTGTTCAACAGAATTGACTGCATGCTTCCACTTAACTGGTTTTCTGGTTTTTCTGTTTTGAGTTTCTTTTTGAGGTCACTTGAGAGGTCACAGGAGGCTGACATCAGTAACCTACTGTAGTTTTGGTTTTCATTTCCTCTTTTTAGTCAAATTGTAACCTATGGGAGACAGTGGTGACCAAGTATATCTTTATCCCATAGCATGAGGAATGCTCATTCCCAGTTGTTCTAATATATGTGAGACAAGCATGTCCTAAAAAGGATAACCATCTCTAAACTTCTAAATTTGCCCAAGTTGAGGATGTTTATAGCCTGAGATATTTCACTGTGTCTAGGTATAAATTGTCAACCTTTTATAGAGAATTATACATGTTATTTATAGCATCTACATGCTTTACTGTTACTAGCTTAGTGTCATACAAAAGGGTAACAATTTATATAGACATCATGTTAACAGTAAAAAGGCGAATATCATAGCTAGAAGTATTAGAATATATTTAAGCCAAGAATTTCAGAACTAAATCATTTAACTAAATATTTCCCTGATACTGGGTGTTGGGTCACTTTAGGCATAGTTGGTTTGATTAGATTATTCCCAGCATAATGGAGCCCTCTGACTTAATCTGCCATAATTGAATTATCCATCCTAATCCATACCATAACTGGAATAAATTTTCATTGAAAAGTCCTTGTGGTATGGTTACAAATTAACATTCTGTCCTTTTGACAAGTATTTTTGTGTTTAGTAAAATATCACAGATCAACATTGTTCCCTAATAGCTGGACCTTAGATAATAAATGTGCTCCATATCTCATGAACCAGTCTTGGTCTTGAGAAAAGGTCAGTTCATTTAAACAGTTGTCTCATTTTAGCAGGTGGTCCTTCAAGTGGGCTCTCAAAGTTCAGAAAATTAATAAGAGGCATTTCTTATGGAAACAAAAGAAAAACACAAGTTAAGTTGGAGCAAGTTAGAAACCTAGTGTCTGCATTCTGAGTACTGTTAGTGAGATCACTACATGTCAGGCTCGAAGTATGTTCAGATGGAGTGAGGGCAGACAGTGTCAATCTGACAGATTTTCCTGGTCTGCTGTTTGAATGTCTCTGGTGTTTTTTTTCTGAGTGGCCCAACAGCAATAATCATGGAGACCATGTATACATGGGCCATTGTGGCAATTTCTCTGAAATTGACCTCAAAGTTGTCTAGCTTCAGTTTGCAGGGCTTCAGGAAAAAAAGAGCAGTTATTGTTTTCAGTGATTCCAAATTAAAAGAATGAGGGGGGCGGAGAGGTGAAATAGGTGATGGGGAATAAGGAGGGCACTTGCCGTTATGAGCACAGGGTGATGCATGGAAGTGTTGAATCACTAAATTGTACACTAATAATAACTAATATAACTCTGTATGATAACTAACTGGAATTAAAATAAAAACTTTTTTTAGAAGATTTTATTCATTTATTTTGACAGAGAGAGTGCACAATCAGGGGGAGTAGGAGAGGGAGAAGCAGTCTCCCTGCTGAGTAGGAAGCCTGATGCCGGCCTCCATCCCAGGACACTGGGATCGTGACCTGAGCTGAAGGCAGGCGCTTAACTGACTGAACCACCCAGGTGTCCCTAAAATAAAACCTTTTTTTAAAAATGCAAATTTTAAAGATGAAGAAAAAGGAGTGAGATTAAGTTGGAAACCTGAGTTTGGAGAGTCATAGCCAGGTATCTAAGGAAATCAGAATTCAGGACCGAGACCCATTTTGTAGGCAAAAAATAAACATTCAGAGAAAGTTAATCAGAACTAGATGTGTTACTGAAGCATAATGTTTCTCTGTAAAATCACCCTTATTTCTTTTTTTAAAAGATTTTATTTATTTATTGGACAGAAAGAGACACAGCGAGAAAGGGACACAAGCAGGGGGAGTGGGAGAGGGAGAAGCAGGCTCCCCGCTGAGCAGGGAGCTGGATACGGGCTTGATCCCAGGACCCTCGGATCATGACCCAAGCCGAAGGCAGCCGCTTAACGACTGAGCCACCCAGGTGCCCCAAAATCATCCTTATTTTTATTAAAGATACCTGAATTAAAGCTACTTTGTTTAAAAATAAGTCCAATTTAAAAATAGTTGGCCTGATTACCGACATAAGTGTAGCAAGAATAGTGATTGACCATATAGCTTCTTTTTAAAATTGACTTTGCTGAAACTTATCACAGGGAACATCAGATTAAACTTTTAATAGCCCCCAGAAGCTAAGAAGCCAAGTCAAATCCTTGCGATTAGACTCACCTATAATACCTATAGATTTGGCTTACTTCCTCTCCTCTCAAGATCCCCCAAATATTCTGAGGACACTAAGCCTGCCAGGAAGTGACCTTCCTTACCTACCTGGTGAGGCTCTGAAGAACCTTGTAAGCAAAGTACAAGGCCAATTTTTCCCAAGGGGCTTTCTTGGCTCCATGAAGTCAACCTTAGGTCCTTAAAACTGTATGGTCATAGGGATGCCTGGGTGGCTCAGTCGGTTAAGCCCCATGTTATTAATTCTTGCTGTGTTTGAGTCAAGTGTTCCCACTTGTTCCAGAAATTCTTACTTAGTTTAACTTTATGACCTTAAGAGTATCAGAAATCCATATGTGTCAAAAGTCCTTTCCATTAATCTCCTTAAAGCTGAAACATATTTGCAAGAGGTTCAGAGTCAAACAATAACTGTAAATGACAAATTCAAAAATGACCATGGTTAAAGATGCAATGAAAGTTCATCATAATGCAATTTACAAAGAGATATTTCCATGACATACAACACCTCAGTAATTAGAATTCAAGTGATGACATTATAGGGACATATCAGAACTTAAGGAATTTAATATAATTTCTGGAGCAGTTATAGTAATAGCATTTGCCCATACAGTATAACCTAAAAAGATTTATCATCACTTATCTGACAGTGCTTCCCATGTAATTTGACATACCAGGTATGTCAAAGCTTAATCAGTTAAAAAGACTTCATTTAGAATTTGAAGTTTGGAAAGTTTGTCAAAAATATTTTTTAAATATTAAAAAAATTAATAGTACACGCATAAATAGAATTACAGATAATTGTGTGGTTAATAATTATCTATTTAACCAAGGTGATAGAGATTCTAAAGGCAAATATGGGTTACATAGTTGTTAGCAAACTTAGCTCTTTGAAACTGAGAAAATTAAGAAATCAAAGATCTGATAAAAACAAAACATAGATACTTTGTTTCTAAGTAGATTACATTAAAGAAAAACCTTAGTGTACAATTTCTTATTAAAAGTAGACCAATAATCTAAGAAAATTGTCATTTTAGTGGAAAACAAAATCAAATTCCAGTCTTACATCACTGTACTTTTGATATTAAACTTACTCATTCCAGTCCTAGTCAGTCCTGACAATGCATAAAGTTCTTTTCCAAGATTCCTTTCTCACAAACTTTCTGCAAGTTTTTTACATTTAGATTTTTCCCAAGTTTTCTTGTTTAGGGAAAACTCTCAAAACAACCAGTCTCATTTTAGGACAAAATTGTTTTCTTTACCCTCAATAAAAATATATTCCCATTCTTTAAAAAATATTAATTTTTAAATTGCAATATAATTAACATACAGTGATATTAGTTTCAGGTGTACAAGATAAGAGTCAACAATTCTATGCATTACTCAGTGCTCATCAGGATAAATGTTCTCCTTAATCCCTATCACCTCTGTAACCCACCCACCTCCCCACTGGTAACCATCAGTTTGTTCTCTAGAGTTAACTCAGCTTTTATTTGTCTCTTCTTTAATTTGTTCATATGTTTTTTTTCTTCAATTTCACATATGAGTGAAATCATATGGTGTTTGTCTTTCTCTGACTTATTTCAGTTAGTGTTTTACCCTCTAGATCTAAAGTATATTCCCAATCTTCATACCCCCCCTTTTTAAGCAAACACACATATCTTACTTTCCTTGCATATGATTGTTTCCCTTATTATTTCCAGTACTGTCACTTACCTTTAGTAGAATGCTTAACTCTTAGGAACTGTATTTTTAATGAAAATGAAGGAGTAAGCAATTGTAAACTGTTACATCAGGATTTGTTAGATTGAAAATTCATGATTATATTTCACAATATTTAGAAACTATGCTTCTCCACAGTCTTTCAATAGAGACCAAAGTGTGTTAGTTAACTGGCCCAAGTATTTTTAATTTGTCTGTAATAGAAAGCCAAAGTAGATTAAACCTATGTTTAGTAACTGTGTTTCAGTATTTTTCCTTATTTGGAAATGGGTTTAGATATTTAATGACTATCCATCATGTAATTTCTCTTAGCAAAACTCTAAGGTTTTAAGTAACCAAAAAGAAAAGATTTGGGAAAACTATTTAAGTGGACACAAATATTGCTAAAAATTTATAAAATTTAATTCTCTGTTTAATTCATTTGTTCTTAATAATAATTTATTCATAAAAATTTCATGACATTAAACAGCTAACCATCATCTTTAAGTTGTCATTCTTGCTGACAAATAATGTAACAGAGGTAACCTAAGCTTATTTGACTTTAGTTAACCTAGGTAAAACAAAAGTATTAGTTTTAATCCTGACAGTTCTAAAAACCCACCTCTTTTAATTAAACTAACACATTTCAGTTGACTTTGTTAAAGATTAATCTTAGATCATGTGAACTTGCTATTTATTTGGGTTAGTGCTATTGTATTTTGAGATCTATACAAGTGCTTAATTTTTATTTAAGCCAGTTAAATAGAGCTCTTTAACAAATTGATTTTGGCAAAACCATATGACAGTAGAAAATACCACATATTTATAATATGTGCTGACAGACATAAACAAAAACCTTATAATCATGGTTTAAAATTTTCAGCCACGAGACTGGTATGATAAGGCAGAACTCTCTAGTTTATAAAACAAGAGTTGGATGCAGACTGGTTTTCTGGCAGATAGAATAATTTAAAGTCATCTGTTCAGATGGCTAAACCTTCCTTCTGTTAACATTTGTGGAGAGGACACTTAAGATTTGTATTTATCCTTGATAAGTAACCTTAAGGAAGCTATGGGCTAAATTTTGGGCAAGCGAGCTTCTAGAGCCATTTGTATTTTTTTAAAAGATTTTATTTATTTATTTGACACACAGCGAGATCACACGTAGATTTTATTTATTTATTTGACACAGAGAGAGAGAGGCAGAGAGAGAGGAGGAAGCAGGCTCCCCACTGAGCAGGAAGCCTGATGCGGGCCTCAATCCCAGGACCCTGAGATCATGACCTGAGCTGAAGGCAGAGGCTTTAACCCACTGAGCCATCCAGGTGCCCAGCCATTTGCATTTTTTTTTATTCTTTGCCCCAGGGGCACAGGTCTGTGAATCATCAGGCCATTTGCATTTTTAAAAAAGGTTTCTTTTTACTTGTTTTCCCTTCAGTTTTAGGAATAGGAAATGTTCTAGATAAGAGTTCCCAGAGAGGTTATAAGACTTTTGAGACAGATAGGGGAGTTCTGGAGATTGGGAAAAAGGACAGATTGAAGAACTTTGAATTATTTCTGGGACCATATTTCTAGTTTTGCAAAGATTTAAGATAAGGACAGTTGCTTTTAATCCTTCAAGGAATTGGGTTGCAAATTAAATGACATTCTAGGTTGATTTATCCATCTGGTTTACTTCTTCCCCTCTGGGTATGTAGTTTTAGTTTTAACTTAGGGGAGAAGGCCTTAAAAAAATTCCTGTCAGGGGCGCCTGGGTGGCTCAGTGGGTTAAAGCCTCTGCCTTCGGCTCAGGTCATGATCTCAGGGTCCTGGGATCGAGGCCCGCATCGGGCTCCCTGCTCAGCGGGGAGCCTGCTTCCTCCTCTCTCTCTGCCTACTTGTGATCTCTCTCTCTCTGTCAAATAAATAAATAATATATTAAAAAAAAATTCCTGTCAGGCTCTGAATACCAGCTTTAATCTGGCCAGCTCTTGACGATGGAGCCCTAATTGCCTTAGCGTGGTGTGGAGACAGGGCTTTGATTTTAATGCCTAGTTCCCTAGTAGCTCATTTACAGGATAAGAAGGAGAAGGAACATTTAGAAGTACTTCAGGGGTTGTTCATTTTGAGCTCAATTTTGTCACTACTTCAGAAAGTTTCTTAATAGTTAGATACATAGATAGCATCTTGTCAGTGTTCTCTTAGAAGCTTCCAAATACTGGTCAAACTATGCATCCCACTTGGTTGTTTAGTTGAATAGCCGGTTCTTTTGAGTTAAGTGTGCAGATAAACTAATTAGGTACTTCAAAGGATCCTCATTTAGGCCACTTGAGTGTTACAATTATCCCTAGTATAATTTTCCATTTTTTTATGAACTTGAAAGTATATGATCCATGTGTGTTAAAGATGAACCCAGCTAGTCTTGGAAGTGATTCTTCATCCCATTTCTCCTATTGTGATGGTTTATATCCCATCCTAGTGGGTTTGAGTGCTCAGCACTACCTAAGGGGTTTTAGCTGTCGACCTGTGGGTTCATGAGAGGGATCCCATTCCTCCCTGTGTCATCCTGGTGTTGGTTGATAGTATTTACTTTGTGTCTCAGTTTTCTGTTGGTTTAGCCTAGCTGTATCAAAAGTCCTCAGAAAGCTGAGTAGCCAGCTCTCATATGCATCCCCTGTTTGAGCAACTAAATAATTTGTATCACAAATGAGAATCCCTGTGGAACCACTGTATGGCATGAGGTTAACTTCCACCACTCTTTAATGAGAGGATCTAATGTCTCTTATCTTCCAATTCATTCAGAATCTCATCTATGTAATTACAGCATCGAGCATTCAAATTGGCAATGCTGTGAACAATTTTAAAATTTTTTAAATTTCTGGGATGAGGATTTGTCCCTCCAACAGACGTGCAACCTGCAATCTACACAGAATGGAGCTGACAAAGATAAGACCTGAATACCGCCATTTCCTGACTTTGCAGGAAAAAGGAAACAACAAATAAGGCTCTGGACTTTCTACCACATAGGGAGGTTGGGATCCCAGAAAGGGTTTACCCAGTCATCTTGGCTCCATCCAAGTCAGGTTGAACCCAAGAGGCCTGTGCTGGGACCAAGTCTCCAGTTTCTCATGGAGTTCATGGAAGAATGTGGCATCTCTTCTGGGATCCCTCTGTGGTCCCCAAATTTTTTACTAAAAAAAACAATCTCAAAATAGGTTAGTAAATTCTTAATGGTCTTACTGAGGATTAAAACCACAGGAGACAGTATTTCAGATTGCTCTGAAAGAACTGCTTTGAAGCTTGTCCATTTAAAGGGGATTATGTGCAAAAAGGAGAAAGGATATCTATGCCTGAAAGCACTTCTCCAAGGTATAATTTGCTGTGTAAGACTTATTTACTGATTTCCACATAGACATGAGAAAGACCATTAGGTTGTCTTAATACACTATGTTTCTATCATATCTGATTATTCAAAAATATTGCCTTCATGCCTCCACTTAACTGGCTTTCTGGTTCTTCTTGTTCTTGGTTTCTCCCTGAGGTCACAGAAGGCTGACATCAGTCAACTAGTGCAGTTTTAGTGCACAGTATTTATGACTGTATTATCCAAACTGCTTATACTGCTGTTTGATAAGATATTTATTTAGATTTTATTTATTTAAGAGAGAGCAAGAATGAGAGCACAAATGGTGGAGAGAGAGAAGCAGGCTGCCCAATGAGCAGGGAGCCCCCATGCGGTGCTTGAACCTAGGACCCTGGGATCATGACCTCAGCCGAAGGCGTCTGCTTAACTGACTGAGCCACTCAGGAGCCCCTTGATAAGATATTTAAAGCATGATTCAAAACCAAGTGAAGTTAAAGACAATCCCCCCAAAATTGGAAATACTTTGTTTTTCCTTGCTTTAAAATTTAGAAATTATATATCCTCAGTTTAATCACCATGTTTCACAAACCATAAGCTATTGTGTTGTACTCTAAAGATCATGACACGAATGTTGTTTTCAGTGCTCTCCATTTTGCTTTTATTTTCTTCATTTTTCTTTCTAATATAGTGTACAGGTTTTCCCTGCTATCTGGAATTAGGGAATTCCTATGAAACCTTTTGTAAGTCAAAATGACCTAAAGTAAAAAAAACAATTACCTTTAATTTATATGTAAAAAATTTTGAGCATTTCCAGTCCCCAAAATCACCTCTCTTAGGCTTTTCTGATAACCAATGCTTAAAATAAATTAAGCTAAAGCACAAATCTCACACAGTTCAAAGCTAGGATGGCTAGATGCTGGGATACTGAGTATATCCTGGGAAAGAGCTTTGTGGGGCCACTTCCACCACTTAGGTGCACCACTGCCTCTTCTAACAGCTCACTGCAAAACAAACTCAGAATGCTATTTTCACTTTTTGTGGTTTTTCATAAAAGCAAAAATCCTCTTTGGATTTCTTTCAGTTAGCAAAAACAGGTACTAATGTAAGTCTTTAGTAAAAGCAAAGTGACACACCATGAACTTTTGAAAGGTGGGGGTTACCTGTATTGACTTTTCAAGTTCGTTAGTTGTTTTAGCCTTCCTTCTGTGTAGTATTATAAGCCTTGAAGAACTGAAAGTGTTTTGCATAGCAGTTGTTCTAAAAATCACACCACAAAGCCAACCTAAAAAAAAAAAAACCTGCCAAATAAATGCAGAAAATACTACTTTCAATCTGAATGACTTTCAGAAACTCCATGCAAGTACAAATTTGCTTTCAGTAGAAATTTCAACAAAAATTTAATTGAAACAGATTATATGACAGAAGCAATATTCAAAAAAATTAAGTGGCTATTAAGCAAAATAAATCAGATCC
Source organism: Ailurus styani (assembly GCA_002007465.1). NCBI lineage: Eukaryota > Metazoa > Chordata > Mammalia > Carnivora > Ailuridae > Ailurus > Ailurus styani. The sequence continues at coordinate 660,618 of LNAC01000647.1, read as the reverse complement.
TAAACTGTTTATTTGTTAATATTCTAAAAGAAACTTAATAACTATGTTATTGTCATTTAAGGTCAATAGAAGTGGCAAAGACATTTGATCAATGAGTAAAAGTTTTTTTTTTGAAGACTGATGCTGTTATCAAAGCAAATTTCAGATTTGTTTAAATCACTCATGTAATATTTATTTCTGTCTTTTAGATACACTTGTAGAAAGGGAAAAAAAACTGCTTTCTTATGGCTTTCAAGTATACCAATATCTTATATATACAGTGCCCTAGGTACAACACTGAACTTATTACTCAAAGCTGTACATAATAAACTAATGAAAGTTTTACCAAGAACTGAGTGTTCCCTTGAAGTATCCATTAGAGTTGTCAAATTTCAGTATACAAAAATAAATAGGGCACCTGGGTGGCTCAGTGGGTTAAAGCCTCTGCTTTCGGCTCAGGGCATGATCTCAGGGTCCTGGGATTGAGCCCCGCATCGGGCTCCCTGCTCAGCGGGGAGCCTGCTTCCCCCTCTCTCTCTGCCTGTCTCTCTGCCTCCTTGTGATCTCTCTCCCTCTGTGAAATAAATAAATAAAATCTTTAAAAATAAATAAATAAATAAATAAATAAATAAAAACTCTTAAGCCTATTCTGTTTAACAATGAACTAAATACATACGCTAATAAAATAATAGGCTGTTATAGAATCATTCTTGGTTTTGAACCCTGACAAAAAATAAATCTCAGCAATTTGAATAAATGTTTACATTTACAATCAGATGGATTAATCATTCCTTAAACTTGTTAAATTACTATTATTAATGAAACACAATAGGGCATTTGACACAGAATTCCTCCTAACCATGGAAGTGAATTGTTGATTTCCAGAATATTTATTTCTTTAATTTTTAAAATTTTTTTAGAGAATACTAACAACCTTTGTAATAGGGAAAAAGAAGTTAAGATAAATAGGAAGCTCATAAAATCCCTTTGTCCCTCCTCACTTGGGTAAATGATGAGAGACAGGGTGTCCTCTCATTGTCATGGTTGGAGATATTAACTCATTTTGTCACATACCAAAGATGGAAGGCAGAGTCTTCCATGGGGAAATCCTTCCCAAGAAGCCGCAAGGTCCAGGAAAGGTTTTATATTCAGCAAGTTGAACATTTACGATAAATAAGAGTGTTCTGTAGAGATAGAGTGCGGTGCAACATTGGTAGTAAAGAAAAACTCCAGGAAACACTGGTGATCTTTATTTTACTAAGAAGGTTTCCATTTGGAATTGCTGATTCTTTTATGAATGACCTGACTGTACCCCCACTGACTTAGAATCTTAATCTTGGGGATTAAACATGTTTGTTTCCTGAAGATGGCCAAGAGGCCATTATTAGTATCTGGTCAACAACTGTCATTCTAAGATTTGTAAGATACCAGGTTTAGGACTAAGAGAACATCTAACCAGACCATGACCCCTCTGTCTATGAATATTTGTTATAGTTCTTTTAAGTTTCAGAAGATAGGCTTGGAATTATGAAGACTTAAGCTTTATGTAGAGACTCCACCAATACTAGTTTTGCTACTTAACGGAGAAGACACTGAGAAGATCTAGTTATCAAATAAGTCAGTCCTTCTTGTCTAGTGTAGTGAGAGTTCAAGTTGATCATGATTTTCCCAGACTGTGGTAGGTTTAATACATAAAGAACAACATTTTTGATGGTTTATAATTGGTGTTGGTGACAGACAGTTCCAAAGTGGCTTAGTGTGGGGCCATACTGGAATATATGTTTCAAACATAACAGCTGTCAAGTCAGACAGGACAGAATGACCTATAGAACCATAGTAAAAGCATTAATTTCAACACTGTAGGGACATGTGGAGTTTGAGTAACTTGGAATCACAGTTGAAGCTTTCCATCACTGGTTCAGGTTCTAAGTACAGTGTGGTCATGAGTTTTCAACAGAAGAGGCCATGAATTACAGTAAATATTAATTAAAGGTAATAGTTATAGAGAAAGAAAAAAAATCTTCCTCTATCCTTCAAGGTCTTCCAGCTGGAATAAGAATTAAATTGACATTAGACAAGTTAATAGGAGAAAAAAAACACAATGTTTCAGTATGTGTACAGTGGAGGCCCAATAATGAAATTGACACCCAAAGAAATGACCAAGGCAGACAGTTTTTATACTTTATAGACAAAGAGACAATAAATCTGCGAGGAAGTGACAAAGAAACATAACTTTAGGAGTTTCAATTAGTAAGAAATTCTAAGTAGAATTTATGCTGGGGTGGTAAGTTAGTAAAAAGTAACCAGGGTTGTTTATATAGCCTTTCTTGCTCTAAATTTCCTATCTCTGATGATAAGAATATCTTTTTGCTTTCTGGTCTAGGTCTAGGTCTAGGTCTAGGTATACATACTTTCACATGGGAGATTTATTTCCTGTTTTCATTGGGACAGAAGAGTAACTAAGTGACCTTCTTGAACTATCTCTTAAGTACATTTGTTTAAGATAATAGGTCAGGGTGCCTGGGTGGCTCAGTGGGTTAAACCTCTGCCTTTGGCTCCAGTCACGATCTCAGGGTCCTGGGATCAAGCCCCACATCGGGCTCTCTTCTCAGCAGGGAGCCTGCTTCTTCCTCTCTCTCTGCCTGCCTCTCTGCCTACTTATGATCTCCCTCTCTCTGTCAAATAAATAAATAAAATATTAAAAAAAGATAATAGATCAAAGTGGTACATTTTGGAGTGGCCTCCCTTGACCCCTCTAGTCCTCTCTTTCAAAATTTCTTTTGAAGTTTCACACACATTAAAAATTGAGCAGGTGGCTTGTTCCATTTTTTGAGCCAGTCTCTTAGTCCTTAGAGTAGGTCAGTTCAGTTAAACTCATTTCAGGAAGTAGTAATTCAGCTGTGCTTTCAAATTTAGGCCTATAATTTAAGAAATCAAATATTAAATAAGGGAGATATTTAAGAAACAAAAGAAAAAGAATGGGTAATGTTTAGATTAAATTATAAATCAGTTTCTGAGTATTTAGGGCAGCCAGTCAAGATTTCTAGATGTTAGGCTGGAAGTATCTTCAGACAGAGTAAATGTAGGCAGTGGAAATCTGACAGAACTTCCTGGTTTGTAGTTCGAATGTCTCTGGTGATCTCTGAGTGGCCCATAGAGCAACAGGTCTAATCATTGTCTATATGTGAGCTATTGTGATTTCTCTGAAACTTACACCAAGTGATTCATATTTAGTTTGCATGTCTTCAGGAAAAAGGGAAATATTCTCAAATTATTTTAAGTCAGAAAAGTGGGAGAAAAATTAAAAACCTTAGTTTTAGAGAGTTGTAATGGAGGATAGTCAAAAGAAATGAAGGCAGGGACAAGGGGCCCCCACCCTAAAGAGGAAACCACCATTGAAAGGATTTTATACAAGTGTGGAAGGAGTCCTCCACACTTTCCCATGTGAACAACTACCTAATAGGTAGATGAACCTGTGGACAAAAACCTGATTGGGTGACAGGCACATGGAGGGTTAATCAGATTGAAACAACCCACACCAAAGAGCCCATACAACACCCTAGACTTAGAAACTCCAGTAGCAACCCTCGTGGGTCCCCTCTCTCTTGGGGAACTAATACTATTGCTCAATAAACTTTGCTTTGCTGCCCACCAATCTTCGTCTGGTCTACCTCTTCATTCTTTGAAGCAGCATAACCAATAACTGTGAGCACTAAAGGAAAAGATACTCTACAACTGTTATAGCTAAGCATTGGAGGAAAGAAGAAGAAATGAGGATCTAGTCCAGTTTATGAGTTGTACTAAAAAACTAATATTTACAAAGAGGTGTTTCTGAAACACAATTTTTCTCTCTATAATCACCCTCTTTTTTTTTTTTTACCAAAGATAGCTAAGACAATTTGTTTACAAAATAAGTGTAGTTTTAATAAACTTGGCCTGATTATTTACCTAACTGTAGCAAGAATAGTGACTGATCATATAGGCTTTTAAAAATCTGCTTTGCTTGAATTTTGTTTTTAGAAGTTTAATTTTTTTAAGATTTTATTTGTTTATTTGATAGAAACACAGTGAGAGAGGGAACACAAGCGGGGGGAGTGGGAGAGGGAGAAGCAGGCTCCCACTGAGTAGGGAGCCTGATGTGCAGCTCAATCCCAGGACCCTGGGATCATGAACTGAGCTGAAGGCAGACGGTTAATGACTGAGCCACCCAGGTGCCCCTTTACTGGAATTTTTTATAAGAAACCTCTAGATTGAACTTTTAATAGCCTCTCAAGGCCATACCAAATACTTACCAATAGACTTTACCTGCAATGCCCATGTATTTGAGTGAATTTCTCTCTTCTTGAAGTCCTTAAAATGTCTTGAGATTCCTGAACCTGCAGGAAGTGACCTTCTTTACTCCCCTGGTAAGTCTCCTGGGAATTAATCAAGATCCCAGGCTGAGATTTCAAAGGGTCTTCAGTGCCTGCATTAAGTCAACCTTAGTACCTTAAAGCTATCTGGTCATAAATGAGTTTCTGCAGTTCTCTCTTATGTCAAGGAAGAAGAATTTCCTCTACCCTTCAAGGTCCTTGTGGCTTGACTAAGAATCAAATTGACATGAGATAGATTAACAGCAAAAATCAAATTTAATTTTTGTTCATACGGGGAATCCATACAGACATGGAAATCCCAAAGACAGGCAAAAAGAGGTATATATGTCATTTTGAACTAAGGAGAAGAAGGTAGGGGTCTGGAACTTTAAAGGGAAGGAATACAATTCACAGGAAGTTAAAAAAGAGTAATGTTTGTTAGGCTGCTCAGAAACAAAAGGACACAGAGGACTTTGATCAAATAGGCCTCACTACATTCCTCCCTGTCTACCACAGGTGGTTCCTATCACAATGTAGTTATCTATGGTGATAGCTCTCTTTCTACAGCAGGTCCTCTATCTAAATTCTTTTTAGGCAGTTGTGCGAGGAAGTAAAGAGCTTTTCTTGACTCTTCTAGGTTTGGCTTGCTTTTTGACTCAAAGCCTTTATGCCAAAGTGGCCCCTACACATTCCACTCAAAGGTGTGATAACATAACCAATGTTTCTATTTTTTTAAAGATTTTATTTATGTATTTGACAGAGAGAGAGAGAGATTACAAGTAGGCAGAGAAGCAGGCAGAGACAGAGAGGAGGAAGCAGGCTCCCTGCTGAGCAGGGAGCCCAATGCGGGCTCAATCCCAGGACCCTGAGATCATGACCTAAGCCGAAGGCAGAGGGTTAACCCACTGAGCCACCCAGGAGTCCATAACCAATGTTTCTAATTGTGTCCTGTTACAGGAAGGACAGATTCTTGTTGAACTTACACAAATAAATATTGCCATGAAAATAAAATACTCAGTGAGAGTTTCTGAATTCTGGAGGGATCATGTAGGGGGGAAAAGAGAATTTTCAATTTGTTCACAGAGATATGTTTTATCAAATTGTTAAGTTAGCTTAAGAGAAAATGGTTCTTAAATCTGGAGAAACAAAACATTTTTTAAAAGTCATCTATGTTTTAAACAAAGTTATAAAAATTATAATTATCCTCCTTAGTTCATTTAGTCTAATGTTATCAATTCTTGTTTTGCTTGAATTTAGTTTCTCCATTAGTTTTAGAAATTTTTAACCAGTTAAGTTTTATGATATTAAGTTTATTAGAAACCTGTACTCCTTGAGGACAAAACACATTTACAGGAAGCTTTTATAAAACCATCTGGGTAAAAGTATGACTTTCTGTAAATAATAAAACACTTAAAAATGTCTGGAGTTAAAGATCTGATGAGAGTTCATTTTAATGTAGTTGAGAAGGAAATTTGGTTATTTTCGTGATACACAATATTTCAAGATAATAACATACCAAGACATACCAGATTTCTTAGGAGTTTCATATTTTTAGATCACTTATTTTTATAACTTATTTATGCAAATATAATCTAAGAGGGTTTAGTATCACTTGTTTGGCAAGCCTTCCAGTATAGTTTAACATAACAAATATGCCTAATTAATTAAATGAGGAAAACAAATCTTTTATGGTGTTCCAAGGACTCTTTGGAATATTTCAGTTGTTCTGTGGTCAGAAGACTTAATTTTAGAATTTGATATGGGGAAGTTTATTAAAAATATCAAAAGGGTTTGAACGTTTTATTAAATAGGATTACAAATCACTATGAAACAAATTTTAATTGCCCATTTAACCAAAGTGACATTAAAAGATTTCAGAGGCAAATACAGATGGTTACGCAGTTGTGAACAAAATTGACCTCTTTTAATATTAAGACTCAGATTCTTTTAAGTAACAAAGACCTGACAAAGGAATTTATTTGGCAAAACATAGAATTCTTGTTTTTTTAAGGCAGATTACTTTAAAAGTAAAGAACTTTTGCTTATAATTGCTTATTAAGAGGAAGCCTCTACACTGTTTGTTTTTTTTAAATTTTATTTATTTGTCAGGGAGAGAGAAAGAGCAGGTGAGCACAAGCAGGGAGAGCTGCAGGTGGAGGGAGAAGCATGCTCTCTGCTGAGCTGGGAGCCTGATGTGGGACTTGATCCCAAGACCCTGGGATCATGACCTGAGCTGAAGGCAGCCGCTTAACCTACTGAGCCACCCAGGCATCCCTACATCCTTTCTTATATACTACATATGAGTGAAACCATATGATAATTGTCTTTCTCTGATTGACTTATTTCACTCAGCATAATACTCTCCAGTTCCATCCAGGTCAATTTAATGGTAAGTATTCATCCTTTCTGATGGCTGAGTAATATTCCATTTATATATATACATATATACACATACACATACATACACATACACATACATACACACCACAACTTCTTTTTATTTTTATTTTTTTTATTTTTACCACAGCTTCTTTATTCATCTGTAGATGGACATCTCAGCTCTTTCCATAGTTTGGCTATTGTGAATATTGATGGCTAAATACCTGGTAATACAATTGCTGGGTCATAGGGTAGCTCTGTTTTTAACTTCTTGAGTAACCTCCATATTGTTTTCCAGAGTGGCTGTACAGCTTGCATTCCTTCCAACAGTGTGAAAGGGTTCCCCTTTCTCCATATCCTCACCAACATTTGTTGTTTCTTGACTTGTTAATTTTAACTATTCTGATTGGTGTGAGGTGGTATCTTATTGTGGTTTTGATTTGTATTTCCTTGATGCTGAGTGATGTAGGACATTTTTTCATGTGTCTGTTGGCTATTTGTATGTCTTCTTTGGGGAAGTGCTGTTCATGTCTTCTGCCCATTTTTTAACTGGATTATTTGTTGATAAGTTCTTTATAGATCTTGGATACTAGTCCTTTATCTAATATGTCATTTGCAAATATCTTCTCCCATCCTGTTGGTTGCCTTTTAGTGTTTTTTTTTTGACTGTTTCCTTTGCTGTGCAGAAGTTTTTTATCTTGATGAAGTTCCAATAGTTCATTTTGTTTTTGTTTTCCTTGCCTTTGGAAACACGTCTAGCAAGAAGTTGCTGCAACTGAAGTCAAAGAGGTTGCTGGCTGTGTTCTCTCTAGGATTTTGATGGATTCCTGTCTCACATTGAGGTCTTTCATCCATTTTGAGTTTATTTGTAAGAAAATGATTGTTTCATTCTTCTATATGTGGCTGTCCAATTTTCCCAACATCATTTGTTGAAGAGACTGGTTTTTTTTCTATTGTGTATTACTTCCTGCTTTGTTGAAAATTAGTTGGCCATAGAGTTGTGGGTCCATTTCTGGGACCTGTTCTCTATTCTGTCCATTGATCTATATGTCTGTTTTTGTGCCAGTACCATACTATCTTGAAGACTTTAAGGAATCATAGAGAAAGGGAGGGAAAACTAATGGGAAGTCATCAGGCAGAGAAAAGCCATGAGAAACTCTTTATAGGAAACAAACTGGAGGGGAGGTGGGTGGGATGGGTTAATTGGGTGATGGGCATTAAGAAGGGCATATTATGTTTTGAGCACTGAGTGTTAGACGCAACTGATGAATTATTGAACTCTACCTTTGAAATTAATGATGTACTATATGTTGGCAAACTGAATTTAAATTAAAAAGAAAAAAGAAAAAAAGAGCAGACCAGTAGTTGGGGGGGGAAGTTGTCCTTTTAACAAAGAGAAGACATATTTTTCAATTTCTGTATCAGTGTACTTTAGATATTAAAGCTCATTTACTTACTTAAATGTATCCAAATAAGGATTTTGTATCAAAAATTTTAAATTTTGTATCAATGTACTTTAGATATTAAAGCTCATTTACTTACTTAAATGTATCCTAATCTTGGCTAGTACTGACGACACAGAAAATTCCTTTCCAAAGATTCTTTTTCCATAAATCTTCCAGAAGCTTTTTACATTGAGAATTTGTCCCAAGTTTTTCCTCCTTAAATAACCAGACTTACTTTAGAACAAACTTATTTTCTTTTTTTCTCAACAAAAAATGTATTTTTATTTCTCATACATCTTCTTAGCAAAAATGTGTGTCTTTGTTTGCATATAGAGTTGTTTCCCTTATTAATTTCAGTAGCTTGATTACATTTATTAGAATTTTTAACTCTTAGAAACCTTAATTTCTAGGGAAAACTAAGTAGTAAACAATTGTGAACTGTTAAACAAGAGTTCTTTAGATTGGCAAATTTATTAATGGATTTTATACTTTAGAAAAGTATTTCTTCATATGCAGTCTTTCAATAAAGCACAAAACATGTTTTGCTATCATATCAAGTTTATCTTTAGTTTCTCTGTAATAATATAAAACTAGATAAACCTATGTTCAGTACTTAATGTTTTATTATTCTATTGGGAAGTGATCTAGGTATTCAATGAATTAAACTTAACTCATTACTTAGCAAAGCTTGTCATGTTCCTTAAAATTGCATTTTATAGTTAGAATTTAAAATATTTTGTACTTTTGAATATTTCCTGTAGGCCATAATATTCTCATCAAGAAAATATTGTAACTATAGGTGCCACTGTATCTATTAAACTCAGAGGAAATTCTTCTATACACAGGATATTCACAGTTCTGTTTTTATAGTTAAATATGTATGCACTTCTGCCCCAGTATTTTCACAGTTAGATTTTTGCCTTAATTTAGAATCTTTCTTAAAAAATAATTTAACAAATAGAACTCAAATAATTTATCTCTTTTTATAATTATTTTGAAGGTTTTCAGATTCAGATACTAAAAACTTCTTTGATTTCCTTTTACTGCAGTACAGAATATAAATGTAACCAGTTAAATATAGATGGTTGATCAAAGGATTCATTCCACAGGTGGAGATATTGCATGACAACATTGCAGGATTTCAGATGATCTCATGGACCTTTGCATCTTCATTATTTTATTTGTTCAGTTCCTACTTGATTTAGTAGGAATCAATGCCACTAAGTTTCTAAGCTTTATTTTCAATTATTTCATTATGCTTATAGCTTCAGAATATGAACTTGAACTCCTTTGTGGTGCATTCACTGAATACTCTGGTGAACAATTTCCCAATTTGAGTAAGACACTTAAACTTTAAGAAGACATTTACATATTTACAAATAAGTTCAATAATCATTCTAGGATACCAACGTTGATTTACAAAAAGTTAGAGAGGGTTGCAAATTAGTTTTTAGAAAAAATCCAAACTACTAAATTCCTCTTGATAATAGACAGCAAGGATAGAAAATGCTGTAATGCTGAATATTTTTTGAGTATTCAATATCAATTTCATTACAAAAAACTAGGCAGCTTTTTTCCTGGAAAATTTGTTGTTTTATCTTCCATATTCAGATTTACAATCCAACAGATATTACTTTTTGTGGAAAAAGTGATGTAAGGGTCAAGTTTTTTTTCTATATGGGTATTCAACTAACATAGTGTCACTTATTTTAAAACAAACAAAAAAAGATAAATAGCATTTTCTCCGTAATCTGCATAATTTTTTGTCATTAATGTATGTTCACATGTATATGGATGTTTCTTTCTTGACAATGTACTATTCCTTCTTTTTTATTTTAAAGATTTGTATTTATTTGACAGAGAGAGACACAGCGAGAGAGGGAACACAAGCTAGGGAAGCGGGAGAGGGAGAAGCAGGCTTCCAGCCAAGCAGGGAGCCTGATGCGGGGCTCGATACCAGGACCCTGGGATCATGACCTGAGCCGAAGGCAGACACTTAACATCTGAGCCACCCAGGTGCCCCAACAATGTACTCTTTCATTGACCTACTTTTTATCCTTGGACCAAACCACATTAATTATAGAGGCTTTGTAATAACTCTTGATGTCCTTTAAAATGACTCCACCTATATTATCCTTCACTTAGATCATTTTTTTATTTGGTTAGACTAATCCCTTGCATTTATTATTATTATTATTATTATTATTATTATTATTATTATTATTATTCCCAGAGGTACAGGTCTGTGAATCATCATGCTTACCCATTTCACCACTCACCATAGCACAAACCCTCCCCAATGCACATAACACAGCCACCCTATCCCTACCCTCCCACCCCCAAGTAACCCTCAGTTTCTTTCATGAGATTAAGAGTCTCCTATGGTTTATCTTTTTCCCGATCCGATCTTGTTTCATTCTTTCCCCCTACCCCCCACAATCCCTCGCCCTGCACCTCAAATTGCTCATATCACAGAGATCATATGATAATTGTCTTTCTCTGATTGACTTGTTTCACTTAGCATAATACCCTCTAGTTCCATCCATGTTATTGCAAGCGGCAAGATTTTGGGGTCTTTTTGATGGCTGCATAGTATTCAATTATATATATATATATACATATAAAACAATATATATATGCACACACAAACACCACATCTTTATCCATTCTTCTGTTGATGGACATCTAGGTTCTTTCCATAGTTTGACTATTGTGGACATTGCAGCTATAAACATTTGGGTGCACATGCCCCTGCAGATCACTAAATTTGTATCTTTACACTAAATACCCAGTAGTGCGATTGCTGGGTTGAAGGGTAGCTCTATTTTAAACTTTTTGAGGAACCTCCATGCTGTTTTTCAGAGTGGTTGCACCAGCTTGCTTTCCCACCAACACTGTAGGAGGGTTCCCCTTTCTCTGCATCTTTGCTAACATCTGTCGTTTCCTGACTTGTTAATTTTAGTCATTTTCCTGACTTGTTGATTTTAGCCATTCTGACTGGTGTGAGGTGGTATCTCACTGTGGTTTTGATTTGTACTTCCCTGATGCCGAGTGATATTGAACACTTTCTCATGTGTCTGTTGGCCATTTGGATGTCTTCTTTGGAGAAATGTCTGTTCATGTCTTCTGCCCATTTCTTGACTGGGTTATTTGTTTTATGGGTGTTGAGTTTGAGAAGCTCTTTATAGATTTTGGATACTAGCCCTTTATCTGATATGTCATTTGCAAATATCTTCTCCCATTCTGTCAGTTGTCTTTTGGTTTTGTTGACTGTTTCCTTTGCTGTGCAAAAGCTTTTAATCTTGATGAAGTCCCAATAGTTCATTTTTGCCCTTGCTTCCCTTGCCTTTGGTGAGGTTCCTAGGAAGAAGTTGCTGCGGTTGAGGTCGAAGAGGTTGCTGCCTGTGTTCTCCTCGAGGATTTTGATGGATTCCTTTCTCACATTGAGGTCTTTTATCCATTTTGAGTCTATTTTTGTGTGTGGTGTCAGGAAATGATCCAGTTTCATTTTTCTGCATGTGGCTGACCAGTTTTCCCAACACCATTTGTTGAAGAGACTGTCTTTTTCCCACTGGACATTCTTTCCTGCTTTGTCGAAGATTAGTTGACCATAGAGTTGAGGGTCCATTTTTGGGTTCTCTATTCTGTTCCACTGGTCTATGTGTCTGTTTTTGTGCCAGTACCATACTGTCTTGATGATGACGGCTTTGTAATAGAGCTTGAAATCTGGAATTGTGATGCCGCCAACTTTGCTTTTTTTTTTCAACATTCCTTTGGCTATTCGGGGTCTTTTCTGGTTCCATATAAATTTTAGGATTATTTGTTCCATTTCTTTGAAGTAAATTGCTGGTATTTTGATGGGGATTGCATTAAATGTGTAGATTGCTCTAGGTAGCATAGACATTTTCACAATATTTATTCTACCCATCCATGAGCATGGAATGTTTTTCCACTTCTTTGTGTCTTCCTCAATTTCTTTCATGAGTACTTTATAGTTTTCTGAATACAGATTCTTTGCCTCTTTGGTTAGGTTTATTCCTAGGTATCTTATGGTTTTGGGTGCAATTGTAAATGGGATTGACTCTTTAATTTCTCTTTCTTCTGTTTTGTTGTTGGTATATAGAAATGCAACTGATTTCTGTGCATTGATTTTATATCCTGACACTTGACTGAATTCCTGTATGAGTGCTAGCAGTTTTGGAGTGGAGTCCTTTGGGTTTTCCACATAAAGTATCATATCATCTGCAAAGAGTGAGAGTTTGACCTCTTCCTTGCCGATTTGGATGCCTTTTATTTCTTTTTGTTGTCTGATTGCTGAGGCTAGGACTTCTAGTACTATGTTGAATAGCAGTGGTGATAGTGGACAGCCTTGCCGTGTTCCTGACTTTAGGGGAAAAGCTCTCAGTTTTTCTCCATTGAGAATGATATTCGCTGTGGGTTTTTCGTAGATGGCTTTGATGATATTGAGGTATGTACCCTCTATGCCTACACTATGAAGAGTTTTGATTAAGAAAGGGTGCTGTACTTTGTCAAATGCTTTTTCAGCATCTATTGAGAGGATCATATGGTTCTTGTTCTTTCTTTTATTAATGTCTTGTATCACATTGATTGATTTGCGAATGTTAAACCAACCTTGCATCCCAGGAATAAATCCCACTTGGTCGTGGTGAATAATCCTTTTTATGTGCTGCTGGATCCTATTGGCTAGTATTTTGTTGAGGATTTTTGCATCCGTATTCATCAAAGATATTGGTCTGTAATTCTCCTTCTTGATGGGGTCTTTGCCTGGTTTGGGGATCAAGGTAATGCTGGCCTCATAAAAGGAGTTTGGAAGTTTTCCTTCCAATTCTATTTTTTGGAACAGTTTCAGGAGAATAGGTATTAATTCTTCTTTAAATGTTTGGTAGAATTCCCCTGGGAAGCCGTCTGGCCCTGGGCTCTTGTTCGTTGGGAGATTTTTGATGACTGCTTCAATCTCCTTACTGGTGATGGGTCTATTCAGGTCTTCAGTTTCTTCCTGGTTCAGTTTTGGTAGTTTATATTTCTCTAAGAATGCATCCATTTCTTCCAGATTGTCAAATTTGCTGGTGTAGAGTTGCTCATAATATGTTCTTAGAATTGTTTGTATTTCTTTGGTGTTGGTTGTGATCTCTCCTCTTTCATTCATGATTTTATTAATTTGAGTCCTTTCTCTTTTCTTTTGGATAAGTCTGGCCAGGGGTTTATCAATCTTATTAATTCTTTCAAAGAACCAGCTCCTAGTTTCATTGATTTGTTCCACTGTTCTTTTGGTTTCTATTTCATTGATTTCTGCTCTGATCTTTATGATTTCTCTTCTCCTGTTGGGTGTAGGCTTTCTTTGCTGTTCTTTCTCTAGCTTTTGTAGGTGTAGAGTTAGGTTGTGTACTTGAGACCTTTCTTGTTTCTTGAGAAAGGCTTGTATTGCTATATACTTTCCTCTTAGGACTGCTTTTGCTGTATCCCAAAGATTTTGAACAGTTGTGTTTTCATTTTCATTTGTTTCCATGAATTTTTTTAATTCTTCTTTAATTTCCTGGTTGACCCATTCATTCTTGAGTAGGGTGTTCTTCAGCCTCCATGTATTTGAGGTCTTTCCAACTTTCCTTTTGTGGTTGAGTTCTAGTTTCAGAGCATTATGGTCTGAAAATATGCAGGGAATGATCCCAATCTTTTGGTACCTGTTGAGACCTGATTTGTGACCCAGAATATGGTCTATTCTGGAGAATGTTCCATGTGCACTGGAGAAGAATGTGTATTCTGTTGTTTTGGGATGGAATGTTCTGAATATATCTGTGATGTCCAACTGGTCCAGGGTGTCATTTAAAGCCTTTATTTCCTTGTTGATCTTTTGCTTTGATGATCTGTCCATTTCAGTAAGGGGGGTGTTCAAGTCCCCTACTAATATTGTATTCTTGTCAATGTGTTTCTTTGATTTTGTTATTAATTGGTTTATATAATTGGCTGCTCCCATGTTAGGGGCATAGATATTTATGATTGTTAGATCTTCTTGTTGGACAGATCCTTTTAGTATGATATAGTGTCCTTCTTCATCTCTTATGATATTCTTTGCCTTAAAGTCTAGTTTATCTGATATAAGGATTGCCACTCCAGCTTTCTTTTGCTGTCCATTGGCATGGTAAATTGTTTTCCATCCCCTCACTTTAAATCTGGAGGTGTCTTTGCGTGTAAGATGAGTTTCTTGTAGACAGCATATCGATGGGTCTTGTTTTTTTATCCATTCTGATACCCTGTGTCTTTTAGTTGGGGCATTTAGTCCATTTACATTCAGAGTAACTATTGAGAGATATACATTTAGAGCCATTGTATTGCCTGTAAGGTGACTGTTACTGTATATTGTGTTTCTTCCTTTCTGGTCTATGTTTCTTTTAGGTTCTCTTTGCTTAGAGGACCCCTTTCAATATTTCCTGTAGGGCTGGCTTGGTGTTTGCAAATTCCTTGAGTTTTTGTTTGTCCTGGAAGATTTTTATCTCTCCTTCTATTTTCAGTGAGAGCCTAGCTGGATATAGTATTCTTGGCTGCAGATTTTTCTCATTTAGTGCTCTGAATACATCATGCCAGCTCTTTCTGGCCTGCCAGGTCTCTGTGGATAGGTCTGCTGACAATCTAATATTTCTACCATTGTATGTTATAGACCTCTTGTCCCGAGCTGCTTTCAGGATTTTCTCTTTGTCACTAAGACTTGTAAGTTTTACTATTAGATGACGGGGTGTGGACCTATTTTTATTAATTTTGGGGGGGCTTCTCTGTGCCTCCTGGATTTTGATGCTTGTTCCCTTTGCCAGATTAGGGAAATTCTGTATTAAGATCTGCTCCAATATACCTTCTGGCCCTCTCTCAATCTCGTCCTCTTCTGGGATCCCAATTATTCTAATATTGTTTCGTCTTATGGCATCACTTATCTCTCGAATTCTCTCCTCATGGTCCAGTAGTTGTTTGTCTCTCTTTTCATCCTCTTCTTTTTTCTCTGACATTTTGTCTTCTAAATCACTAATCCTATCTTCGGCTTCATTTATCCTAGCAGTAAGAGCCTCCATTTTCAATTGCACCTCATTAATAGCTTTTTTGATTTCAGCTTGGTTAGATTTTAGTTCTTTTATTTCTCCAGAAAGGTCTTTTATTTCTTTAGAGACAGCTTCTCTATTTTCTTCCATTTTTTTTTCAAGCCCAGCCAGCACCTTAAGAATCGTCATTCTGAACTCTGGTTCTGTCATATTACTAATGTCCGCATTGATTAGGTCCCTAGCCGTCATTACTGGCTCTTGTTCTTTTTTTTGTGTTGATTTTTTCCGCCTTGTCATTTTATGCAGATAGGAATAGATGGATGAGAGAACTAAATACTAAGGGGTAGCGATGACCCCAGAGAAATATACACTAACCTACTCAGAAGAGACCTGGAACTGGGGAGAAAAGTAAGAGGGAAAAAATCCCAAAACCAGCAAAACAAACAAACAAACAAA